>JARHVA010001538.1:3072500-3145000 GCA_037957365.1 Torreya grandis | reverse complement strand
TTCATTGAAATTTTTCAAGGAAGTCAACTTAGGAACACCTAATGAACACTGAGTTTTCATTATCTCTAAGGGAATTTACCTGGAAAAAAATATAGGATTAATGATGTCCTCCATAGGTACAAGGAAATTTTAGCTTGATCTTATGAATACATGCTTGACTTTAACTCTATCATTGTCATCCATAACATTGTTACCTATCCCTATGCAAAATGTGTTTGCCAAAAGCAAAACAAAAGTTTCCAAAGGAAGTTTTTATCCTATGTCATAAATAAATCATTAAACTCCTTAAAAATAAGTTCATCAAAATTGTCTATTACTATGAATGGGTATATAACATAATAACCATTCATATCAAAGTAATTATGGTCATTAAAATTTGTATCAACTTGCATAATTTCAATTTAGCATGCCCTATGATAAATTTTCTTAGACTTCATAGACACCATTATTGATTCTACACTAGATATCAGTCAATTTCCCTCATAGACACATTTTTGGGGTATAATCATATTCACATATCTCCTTAAAATAAGCATAAAACCACCTTTAATACTGAGTGGGACATATTGCTATGTTAAGATGTATTTTGGCCTTAAGAACAATGGGATAACTTACCAATGTGCAATGACCCACATATTTCATGATATTATCCATAAGATAATTGATTTTTATGTTGATGATATCTTATCTAAATTCAAATTTTTTAAAGATCATCCTTTCAACCTGAATATCATTATTGAATGTTTAATAAATTATAAATTCAATATTAATCTTAGAAAGCGTGTGTTTGGTGTTATCCTTGGAAAGCTTTTAGGATTATTAGTATCATGACAATGGATTGATGTGTATCCTTCTAAAAGAAATCTAGGATTAACATGCATTGAAATTAGTCCATTACTCATATTAGAACATAGATTTGAAATCTTAGGGTAATTCTTAGGTTTTTTTAAGATTTGGCTTATCGAACTCTAATGCAGAGCATCACAAGGTAAAAAAGTATGTAAATATGTTTAAGAGGTACATTAAGACCATTTTTAGTTTTATAGATATTTTATGGACCCTTAGGGTGTTTGAGATTCATTAGAATTTTTATAAGTGTGTGTTACAACTCATTCTAGGTTTTCCAACCAAAATCCCAAATTTGAAAATTTGAATTGTTAAACTAAGATTTGAGAGGTGTTTGGAGTATTAGGGGAAATATAAAGGTTTATTAATGTTTATAATAGTTAATATAAGGTAATAAGTGGTGTGTGAGTGGTATTAATGTACAATTAATGAATAAGCATTGTAATCTAAGAAAGACAAGTATAGTTGCCCTCTTTATATGTGGAGTTGGTGAAGAAAAGGAAGTTAATATTCATGTTTAGTGAGATATAAGGTTGGAATGTTTGTATATTGAGAGATAGAGTGGATTAGTAGGAGGATAGTAGAAGGAGAGTCTCTAAGTATATAGGGTGAGAGTGAGTGATAAAATAATAAAGATCAAATGTTCATGTCTCTACCTACTTTTGTAAAATTTGAAACATGAATATTTTTGTATGCATTAAGATCAATATAGAAAAGAATGATTTGAAGATTATTGTGACTTTACTTAATACCCCTGACTAGTGATCATTCATCTATTGTTTCTTTCCTATAAGTAGTGTGGATTCTTGTTGATTATATACAGGTGAAAGAATATAAATGTAAGTTTAGAGAACTATGTTTTGTATTGAGTAAAAAAAAGGAAGATGGTAAAGTTGTATTCTTCGATATAATTTAATTGCTTAGAGTTTGAGGAGTATATTAGAGGGATTAAAATTTATAAGGTAATCTAATTATCTATTCAAAACCCATTTAGAAGGAGAGATTAAACTTTAAGTTTCATTTAATTAAACACAGTCCCATTGTGAGCCATTTTGTGATAACACAGTCATGAACAAGGAGAGTAGAAGTATATTTTAAATGTCATTAAAAGTATTAGAGGGATTTGAATTTGGTAAAGAATCTATATTTGATGAATTCAATTTCTTTTTATACTTATAATATAATCCAAGAGAAAGGTTTAAATTTAAAATCTTCATTATGGTGCATACAGTTTGTAAATAGTCCCAAAACTCTGTAAACTTGTTTATTAGAGCCTTATTGTGATTTTTTATACACATATAGATATTGAGGAAGTATAGTGAAGGTTATTTATATGTTATAAAAACATGAGGAGTGATTTAATCTGTTTATAAATCATTTGAGACTATTTTGAATGCTCTTAGCTTTACACAGGCCTGTGTTAAAACCAACCTAGGGTTTAAATCTTGCAATTGGCATAACTCAAGTTTCCACCCTTGGAATTTCATGAAAATTTATAATGACATTATTTTATGTGATATACAATATTTTTATGGTTTTGGAGTGGTAAAATATGGTATTGTATGGTTTCTAGTATTGTGTGTTTGCTGTAGGCCTAAAGAGACCTAATAGAGAGAAGGAGGTGTTGAGTTAGGTTGTCTACACTGAGATTTGAGTAACTAAACTTTAGGTGAAGAATGAAGTGGATAAATGGTATCAAAAAAGGGGTTTTGTTTGGTTAAAAACCCTATAATTTTTTAAAACCTACTATATTTTCATAAAAAATAGGGTCACAAGAGAAGTGACCTTAAAGAGAGAAAAGTGGATTGTTTAAAGAATCATTTCTTAGAGTTTTGGTTACTTTTTTGGATATGTAAGGGGGTAATAATATGCATAAGAATGAAAATATGAAGCTTATTTTTGGACTCAAGAGCCATAGATCCATGTTTTAGGCTTTTAGGCCTAAGTACTTTTATCAAGGAGAGACACAAGTGTGAGAAAAAAGGGAGAGTGAGGTTTTTTGTATGAGTTAATGAGGATGGGGACCAGGAAAGTAGAATGAATAGAAACATGAAGGGTGAGAAGTGAAATAAGAAAAATAGAGGATTAAGTGCAAATAAGGCCTATGAGCTTAACTATAGAAAGAGTGATGAAGAGGATAGAAAGGCAAGTAATGCACCTACATGAATGATAGCAAATCAAATTTGAAGAAGGAATTCAAGTTAGGAATCAGATCTAAGTCAATTAATAGGAGATGGTTGGAATATGTAACTACATCAAACTTATTTGATAAAATATATTCTCAAGAAAGGTGCCAAACTTGAGTGGACCAATGTTTGTAAAAATGCATTAGACAACGTGAGTAAATATATTCTTCAACATTATACCTTAGGACCACATTCAAGTGACCACCCTCTCATATTTTATACTATTTATACCCTCATCTCCATTGGGGTGATGCTTTCATAATAATATGAGTCCGATAAAGAGTACAATATCTATTACATTATTAGTGATTTGATTGATTATAATAAACACTATACAAAATATTAGTGTGACTATTTCACAATCTAGTTTCTAATAACAAATATTTGACACTATATGATTTATTAGATAACATATGTCATAACCCATTCATACACTCTCTACCATTTATTTTTATAGGATTTTGTGTCTAGCATTTGGATTTGAAAGTGGATGAAAAATTGATAGAATTTGACCTTACAATCATTATAAAAAATTAGTTAAGAGGAAAGCAATCATCAATAAAATTTTCATTGCACCTATACCAGCTCAAAAACACATATAGGATATTTTTACAAAGGAATATGTCCTTTTAATTGAATGCATTGATGAAGATCTCACACTAAAAGACTATTTATAACATTTCATTTTTTAAGTCAAGTCTCAGGCCTTCAAATAAATTGAAATTGAACTATATAAGACAAATATATTCAAGAAAACCATACCAAAATAGGTACATGAATTTAAATTTTTTTTGAGTGAGGATACTTAGACACTCCATTTTTATGGAGCCAAGTGCCTTCAAGGAGCCAAGGCAGGATGTTTCCTCTCCAAAAGTATTTTAATAAGATCTTTCTTCTATATTTTTGATTCAACTTCAAAATTACTATTAAAATCACTGAATATGAATCCCTCATTCTTATTATGTAGTTAGACATTGACTTTCATATCTCACACCTCTATAATTTAGGTGACTCGTAGCTTATATATTACAAAATCAGTGGAAACTGTCAATGCAAAAGAGAAAACATTTATCATATAGTGAGATTATTACCATTTTTAATAAATATTTTGTGTCTTTCACTATTGATTTCATCCAACAAGATAAAAATTATAGCACAGTCTCTCTTGCCTCCCCAAATTCAATTTTCAACCTCATTCATGTAGTACATGATACATAATTCCTCATTCACATGAGTAAGTCTCTATGTACCTCAACACCTAAGGATGAGTTTATGATTTTCCACATAGAATATATCATCACTTGAAAAATATTATGGTATAAAGATATCATCCAACTCATAAAAAATCAAACATATTCTCTCAAATTTGACTCTCATGAAAAGACTTGACTCTGTAATCAAACTTTCAAATATGTCCTTAAACAATATCCTCTACTATCATAACATCAAATTTACCCTACTTTATTTTTTTTAAATAATAAATTTATTCTCTTCTATATAAATCACATGTGTGAATATTTTGAGTCCATCTAAACAGACACACTACAACCTTAAAATGCCTATGCACATGTTACTATTTTCCTACTCTTCAAAAATATGAAATCAATTTTACTAAAAAGTGTTATCCTTTAAAACATTATGATGGTCTTATTCTTTATCCCTAATCCAATTTATTTTTTAATCTCTTTGGACATTCTATATGTGGGGATTGTATCTCATCGATAAGTTGACTAATTAACAAGATGACCACATCTTCATTATTACCCTCAGCAAGTACATTACCAATTGGGTAAAAACAATGCCCCTTTTTAATGCTATCAACATCATTATATCCAAATTTATCATTAATTAAATCATATTTTTTTTGGGATTACTCACACCATCATATCTTACAATGGTTAGAATTTTAAAAACAAGCACATGAAGCATTTGTTTTTTTAAAATTTAAAATTATGCTCAAGTTTTCCACACATTATCACCTCTAGTGCAAAAATCGCTAAAGAACCAAAATAATTCTTTAAAATATATTGAATAATACTATTAATGATTCCCATTCAGATTAGCATCTCAACCTTTATCCTTCACATTAGACCTATTACATTAACATATGCATGATAACTAGGGCAAATCCATTTTCTCTAGCCAACACCTCTAAAGCAGTTGTACCACTAGAAGTGGAGTTACCTTCCTTTCCCATTTATATTAATATAATTATTCATGATGAAGAGATCCATGAAGCTCACCTTTATGTTTTAGACCTCCTCAATGAATGATACATGAGTGCTTTATAGAAAAAATTTCAATACAAAAATAATGTCACTATGAAACACAACTTGAAATTCAAATCTATTACATTCCATGTGAGAGGCTTAGTGTTGAAGATGGATTGCACCCATGAAAAAGAGGGTAAATATGCCCAAAATTTGTGGGATTCTTACCTAATAAAAGACATTTTTGGGCCTAGTATATATCCACTACAAACTAATGAAGGACATATTTTTAAATAACTAACAAAAACTCACTTTTTTAGGAATCAATTTTCTTGACATGTGTTCCTCTTATATTCTTGTCATTCATGATTTTCATTTCATGTAAATAGTAAGTATCATTTGTTTATGCTAAAAATTTCCTTCAGGTTTTCTCCCAACCTTTTGTTTTGCATTTTAACCTTGGTTTATATACACCTTTAAGTCTCTTATTAGTAATGTTAGCCCATGTTCTTGGTTCCTCTATATGTATTCATTTTTACGCCTATTTATTTTTTGGTTTGTTAGTTAAATTTTAAGACCTTTGGGAATATAACCACGACCTCATAGGAAAATGGACATCCTTTTTATTTTTATCTTTAAATCCATTTCAATATTTTTTACACTTATTTATTTTCACTAGTCATTGCTTCTTTTATGGTTCTTTGGTATAAATTTACAACTACTTCCTCTTGGGTTTATTTATCCATTGTTTCCTTTGTGGTTCCTTTCTCCCTTTTATCTTTCTTGCATGAATTGGGTATTGATATCCCTTTTTCATAATTTTCATACTTCATAGCTTCTATTTTTACCTCTTAGACTTTTTGAGTTGCATTGTAACACCTTGGTGAATACAACCAGACCTTCCTCATATATGCCCATTTACTTTTTATCCTACTCTTTCTACTAAACATAGGTAGGTGTCTTCTTATAAAGATAAGGAAAAGGTATAGGGTGGTTTTTTTTCACTTAGAGTCATCTATATTCTCATGTGTAAAAAATATTATAGTCTATCTGCATGTTCTCATCCACATTTTATCCTCTCTTATGATGTAGTCTCAAACTTGTTTGTATTTCTACCATCCTCCTTTATATATATTTTTTGATTGAGGAAACATAAAATTATATGATATTATATATATTTCCTATTTTCCATGTCCTTTTAGGCTCACCAAGGACAATTTCAATATTACACACTTTTTTAAGGTGCACGTCAATGAGTATCTAAGCATCTTAGTGTCTAGGTTCTCCTCTTTAGCAACCAAGAGCAAACTCTCTTATGCTCATCATGTTTAACACCCATGGTTGGTATTATGAATCCATATGAAGGAGGAAAATATAATATACCAAAATAAATCAAAATCCAAAATATCAATAAAATTAAAAGACAATGATAAAAAGGTAAAAAAATAAGATATGAAAAGACAAATCACACCAAAAGAGGTGATCATCTAACATTGGCACACATTGTATATTTGTTAAATATAAAAACCCATAGTTGGAATAATGATAGAGACAAGATCCATTATTTTTTTTAAGGGAAATAGAATAGGGTAGGAAGTCTCAATTATATATCTCATCAATGCCACCTACTTTCTCATGCAAGTACCCAATACTTACAATAAACTGATGGACTTATAATGGGTCCTCCTGAATGGGGAACATGTTGTGGGAAGGTGGGATCATTTTATTTTCATGTATTATTATTCATGGGATGATACTTCAACCACAATATTTACCCCAAGATTAGTATTTATAGGTAGGATTATTTTTAACCATTAATGTCAGAAACTTTTAGTATTTCTAAATTGTTTAGATTGTCTTGTTTTCTATAAATAACATGTTTTCTCTTTGGTGATGCCCTATTTTCCATCACTCCATTTATTTCACTCTTAATATTGAGGTATGTTTATAAATATCTCCCATATTTTGTAATTCCTTTTCTTCATTTATTTTATAAATACTAAAATTATGACAACATTAGCATTCAGAGGTTACTCATTAAACCCTCCATATTTGAGTATAAGCTATATCTTTGAGTTATTTCAATATGATCTCTTGGTAATTTCCTTAGATTTATATGATTTATCTTAGTTTCTTTTGGGACCTTGAGTTTTCTATTTACTTTTTATGGGCCATATGGTCTTATTTTTCTATTTTCATTCTTTCATGATTCACCTCTTTTTGGGCCATCTAATCCTATTTATATCACTTTGTTATATGTTTTTTCTTAGGTTCATTGGTTATATTTTATCCCCAACATGATGGATTGTTGATTTTCCCTTGTTAACTTTTATGGGTTCTTTGGTTCTATTTTAGCCCCAAGATTATGGATTGATGTTTTTTCATTGGTTATCTCATGTTATCATTGAGTTATTTGCTTATGTCTTAGACCATGCATGATGGATTACTAATTATTCATTTTTATCTTCTTCCTTCCTCTAATATTTTGGTTATACATTACCCTTATCTTTCTTAGCTTGCAGCCATTTTTTCAAGATTTACAATAAATTCTAAGAGTTCTCATTTACTTATATTTATGGACTATCCTACATGCACATTTATTATTTTTATACTTTTATTTTATTATATATTTAGGGTTTCCAAATGAATTTTTTGAACCTATCATAATCAATAATACAATATTAACATGCATAATTTATGCATAAATGTAAGTTAAGGTATGCATTTTTTACTTTAAATTATTCCTATATCAATAATTATTACATTTTAATTTATGGTTTCATGTTGTGAAGTATATTTCCAAAAGAACCATCCCATGTTACACCAACATGACACATTATGATATTTGAGTGAGCCATATATATACACATATATTTTTCATCTCTATATTTTATTAACAATCTCTTATGGACTTGGTACTATATCAATTTCCCTAAATACATGTCCTAAGGAGTGCATTGAAAAAGGAGTGGGGACAAATTATGGTATTTTTAAATATATGTTTGCATACTATTATTTAATACATTAAATACTTTAATTTTTAGTCTCAACCGAGTCTCTTTCCTTCTTCATTATTTGTCTCTTTATATTTTGTTATGATATACACTCTATTTTTATAACAACACCAGCCTAGCCAATACATTTTATTTCTTGCTTATTTATATTTATATTATATTGGCTTGATCATCACAATTCTAATTTTTCATGTGTATTTTAAATTATGTCATTATTGTTAATATAATAATAGTTTGGCCAATAACATTAAATTAAATTGATCTAGGTCAATAGCATTGGCTTGGAATAAAAAATCATTTTTGGGTTTGGATTATTGTATATAAATGTCACAATTATCATTTATAACACACACAACTCATATTATCTATTTATGATTGCATCTTTGTTTATCTTAAGTAGTAAAAAGAAGAGTTTATATGATAAATTATTCTTATTTTCAAGATCAAGTATTTCTCAAGATATTTTAAGCTCAATAGGAGGAGTTGAACCAAGGAGGTGATTTCTTAGACTCTGGAGTCCCCAACTAAGGACACTTAGATATTACTCATCACCATATGAGGTCTTCATCATACAAAATCTATTTTAAATTTCTATTAAAACCAAGGGGGAGATTGATGCATCGACCAATCAATGTAACGTAATCATATTTATCCCTATTCTCACTCTTTTTATTTACTTAGTAGATCTATTTTATTTATAGTTATTAGAGTAACATGCATGTTTATTTCCTTGCTTAGGTTCTCTTTATGACAAATAAACTAACATAACGTAGGGTGATTAGGATTTCTATAGTTTAGAACCTAGTTTAGGTTGCATTTTCATAGACTACATTAAAACTAGTTTAGAACTTAGTTTAGGTTACATTCTCATAGACTGCATTACAACTAGTTTAGAACCTAGTTTAGGTTGTATTTTCATAGACTACATTAAAAATAACCTTTGTTGCATTTATATCTTGTTTAGTTTATCTGATTTACACTCTTAGATCTAGTTTATCCTTGTTCACTAGTTCCTTGCATGCAATTTCTTATTATATCCTTGATATCAATTAGTTGAAAACATTATTTTAAATATTTTCATTCCAAATTGAGGCTTGGTTACATCCCCATTAGTAGTAAATAGGGCTCAAAATTGTAGAGTATAATTGATAGACATGTGTATGACTTGCACTATTTTATCTCATGTATCTAATTTTGCATATATTCCACACTAGAAAGCATGTCAGGATATTTAGAATGAGAAGAGTATTTATTTTATTTGTAGCAAAAAGATAGAATATGAAGTAACAATGCCTTATAAAATTTATATATATCCCTTAGTTGTATTGTAAAATATTTTTGATGTGATAATGATTAATATGAAGTTTTGAAATGGTTTCTTTCAAATGTCTTTTATCATTGGTCTATGCATAGTGAATTCTTTGTTTGTCTAAATATGTTAATCATGTACATTATACTAAATGTTATGTAACTACTAAGTCTATGTTTCATACATAAATATTCAAATTTAACTAATGAATGGATAGGTTAAATTTGAGTTGGTTTTTTCTGTATACTTATATCACACCTATCATAACTAGCCCTATATTAACATGTTATGATGGATTTTATAGGAACCTTTGCTAATAATGGTGTAGTAAACATGGAAATTTTAAAACATGATGTGATGGCTTCCAAGATAGAGAGATTTAGAGATATGAATCGATGAAAAAATGTATACTTTTGTAGAGAAGGAAATAATATTAATATGGTGTTTTGTATCATAATTTATTCATGAGCATATTTATGGTGAAATATATGAGATTTTCTTGTGTGAATTTATTAGATTGTTATTTGTATAATTATCAAGATTGGAATACTAAAGTTCTCAACCAAGAAAGACAAAATTTCCATCTAGACAAAAGAAAGACTAGAAAACCTGAAAATATTAGATGCTGACTATACTATTGTGATAAATCATCAAAAAAAAAAATCTCAACAAATATATTAAAGAATTTTTGTGCAAGGATATCTATCTGTCAAGGTTGCATAGGTTTTTTTTGTGGGAAAGTTTCTCCAGTGATTAAATACTATTATCAAGATGTTGGTTATTGAAAAGTCTATAGTGCCTACCCATACCAACATAGAGTAGTCCTTAAGGTGTTATGTGGGTGCATGTGATGTAAGAGTGAATGATGATGATTTGAGTAGAAGAACTTGAACCTAAGCCCAAAATATAGAGGATGTATATAAAAAAGTGAGAATAATATTATGAGATTGTAAAGATAGTTACAAAAACAAATAAGGTGGATTAAACATGATAACCAAAAAGTAATTATGAACAGGATTATAAGTAAAACAAATGATGTTGAAGAAAGGGGAGCCTAGAGATAGGCTACATAATTTTTATAAATTAGATAATTTGGAGATTATATAGAGCAAGGAATGGAAGGGCCTGAAAAAGAAGAATACATAAATTAGGATAGAGAGGATATGAAACATAGCGAGGAGAAAGAGGAAAGTATATTAACAATAAAGCTAAAACTAGTAAAAGAATATTGTTTACAAGAAGTAATGGTAAAAGATAGGATTATCATAAGTTCAAGATCACATACATAATAATTTAAAGACACAGATCATTCATCTCACAAGTACACATCCCTCGAGCCCATTTTATCTTCAACAAAGAGAAAAAAAAAGTGTAGAGGTTGGGACAAGAATAAACTGGCTTGAATTATTTATAGATAAATTAGGTAAACTTAGCACAAAAACTAAGAAAAAAAAAGACAATAATAAGTTAGAATAGGTTAGATGCTATTTCACAAATAATTTTAAGACACTCGTAAAGACTAGGTTACAAAATCTTGTAGTAGTAGTTACAAGTGCACTAAGCATGGTGTTAAATGCATGAATGTTTATTGGTTTAACACCATATGATAGGTATTATGACCCTAAATAATATTTGTTAACCTATGATATTAAATGGAAAGTTAAGGGAGTGACTATTGAGGATGTGAAAAAGTGTGATCTTGTCAAAGCTTTAATAGGATAAGCTATGTATTTCACTTATAAAAGGGATGTTAATTACTTAAGTATTCAATAGTTTAAGGACTAATTAATCATATAATTCAAGGTTAAAAAGTGATCAAGCTAGACCATTCAATATCTTAAAGGGATTCAATAGTGAAGTGGAGAATCAATATGGGAATATAAACATAGATTCTTAGATGTAATGAATAGAGTCAATTTTATTTTGGAAGATAAAGATAAGGCTATCTAGTTTGTGGATGGAATTCAATCAAGGATTAGGTTTGTCATTGCATAGTTATAGTTTTTTACTAATGTTGATGCACAAGAAGATATACTTTAGGTAGAGAAAATTGAGGATTATAGAGACACTCCCTCAACTGGATCTAAAATTGAGATGAAAATAGATACTTTTATTAGGAAGATGGATGAGCTTCATGAAAGCAATAAACCCAAACTAGGCCTATGATGTATGGATTGTAGTAAATAAGGGCATCATAATAATGATTTTCCTAAAATCAAAATGAAGTTATGTGACATAAAAAATGTCATTAATTATAATAGTACATTCAAATACTGTAGAGTATGTATTGTAATTTTTGTAAGTCAAAAAATAATAAGAAGAAGAGTTATCATGCTATACAAGAACTAAAATAATACATCACTAAGAACATCTTCATAGTCATATCCTAATAGATACCTACCACTAAGCAATGAACTCTAGGATTGGAGGTATAAATGTCTAGTGTGACATAAGGTGTTCCTTGGTGGATGCCTTCATCATCACAGTATCAACCCCAGGGTCTAGTTGGATGGATATTTTTGTATCCAAAATATCAATACCAGTCATCATGGAACACTATGGTTATCTATCCATAATAATCAAATTGGGCTCCATCATCTCCTCAGTGATAGTATGGAAGATATGATGCTCAATAACAAGGGGTATTTTATGGGAAATAATCACAAGGTTGGGGTTTACAAAAAAATAGAAGAGGATACGAAGGGGGTAACATGGTGGATACTTGGGAGTTCATAATAATGATAAATAACAAGCTCATAATTTAATTAAGTGATTTTTATGTAGTGAATATAATCACTTTGTAAAAAATTTACTGACTAATCCTCAAAGGCAGATGTATTATGCCTTTTACATAATTTTAGGACAACACCATACTAAATATTGTCTAGTTTTGGAGAAGTAAAGGAAATAGAAACCTGTGTATAATTTAAAGATGATGAATATGCACCCTAACTAAAATTAATTCATACAATAATTTACAAGGTAATAACACACAGAGCAAGGATTGCCTCCTTTAGAAATGCCATAGGATCAAAAAATTAGGAAGGTTTAATGGGATAAGTATATTTACCCTACAAGGGGAAAAGGGTTGATGTACCAAGTAACCTAAGTTATTTAGAACATAAAACAACATGATACATTTGAAGGCAATGCTACAACCATAAATGTGTAGATGTGTGGGTAGATTATCCACATAATGAGGAAACAGGAAGTAGTAACTACATTGATTGACCTTTTAAAACTTTTTAGCACTGTAAAAAATGAATGCATATCAAAAAATATTATGAATCTCTTACATAACTTGTTGGAATGCATATAGTGAGGTTTGTAGCATACTAATAAGGTCATTTGGTACATAAAAAATAAGAAGCCATGGGATGTTGAATCCTACATGGATATTAAACTAGAAATATATGAATTACATAATGTTATATTTGATTTTGGAATCAAAGTAAACGTGATTCATCAGTCTATCTAGGAAGCTATTGGATGGCCAACAGTCATCTATAGACTAGTCACACTAAGCATTGGATACTATGGTAGGGTAAAGCCTATTGGCCAAATGGAAGATGTATAAATCAAAGTGGATGACCTAAGAATGTGAGTATACTTTGAAGTGATTGACATGAAGACTGATGAAACACACCATCTTGCATTAATTAGTAAGAAGTAGGCCTATGTTAGTTAGATGAACATTAACATAGTGCATAAATAGTTGGAAGTACACCAAGGGGATAAAATCATCATTATACCTTTGAATAAATAAGAACATAATCTATGCATCATACCTAAGGATATAGATTCACTATATGCATATGGGGATAATAGTTGGTTCAAGGTGAGTATAGAAATATATTTTTTATGCAAATGAAGGTAAGCTCCCTGGTCACATAATTATAAAATAAGGTATGTCATTTAACCATGATAGAACCAATGTCATTTCTAAAATTCGATTACCAAAGAGTAAGAAGGAATTATTATTATTATTATTATTATTATTTTTTGATAAAATTAATTTCATTTGGAAATTTATTTTAGGTTTTGTTGAGATAAATAAACCATTAAATACCATGTTAAAAAAGGGAGCCAAAGTTAAGTGTACACCTACCTAAAAGAAATACTTTCAATAATTTAAAGATTCCATAATGTAGACCCCCATTTTGGTCAGCCCATATTACACAAAATATTTCTACTTGTATTTTTTTGCATCCAATCATATCATTGCTACCATCCTTACTCAGAAATTAGAAGATGGAGAGCATCCCATAGCTTTCATGAGTATCAATTTGAAGGAAAATGAATTAAAATACACCATTATGGATAAGAAAGCTTATGCATTGGTAAAGGCAATAAATAAATTCAAACATTATATTGTAAGGAAAAAAGTGTATGTAATGGTTTTGAATCCTAGTGTCAAAATGATGTTGGGGTAGAACTAACTTAGAGAAATAAAATGATGTTGGGTCTCAAAAATTCAAGAATATGACATTTAAGTTAGGCTCATGGATCTAGTTTGAGGTCAAGGTCTACCATAATTGATCTTTGAAATTGACCCTTGTATTATTATTGTCCAAGTGAATCAATATGAACTGAAGCATAACCCATGGTATGACCCTATTAATCATTAATTTTCACATGTTGCTCTACCAACTAACTTGGATAGGATAAACAAAGACCATTAAGGTTGAATGCATCTCATTTCATGCTTAAGAAAGGCATATTCATAGAAATCATGAATGGATTTTCCTAAGATGCTTAATAAAAGATGAATAAATATATGTCATGACTTATTACCATGATAAATTAGGTAATGATCATCATTATGGTAGTGTGACATCCACACCATCTTAAGGGATGGTTATTATTGGCCAATGTTATTCAAGGATGCTCATACTTATGTGATATCATGTCATCTATGTCAAATATTTTCAAAAAGGGAGACTCATACTTCTATTCCCATTCAACAAGTAATTGGGGAGTGTCCCTTTTCTCAATGGGGCCTGAATTCCATTAGTGTCATAAATCTAAACTCTTCAGATAGCCATAGATTCATTATCATAGTAACTAACTATTGCACAAGATGGGTTGAACTAAAGGTGATAAAGAATAACATTTCCAATGAGGGTATTATATTCCTTAAAGAGCACATTATAACTAGATTCAATACCCATTTGGCACTTGTGTGTGAAATGGGCCTACCTTCTAATCAGCTGAGTTGACTGAGTGGGAATATCAAAACATAATTACGTTGAAGTTATCTTCAAACTATTATCCATAGGGGAATTGTTTAGCCAAGTCCATAAATAATAAATTGTTGAGTGTCATCAGGAAATCAATAGAAAAAAACTATAATTGGAATCTATTACTCAAGTATGATTTATGGGATGATCAGACAAGGACATGAAGAGTCTCAAGATATCACCTTTTCATGTTGGTTTATGGAATGGAACCAATATTTATAATGACACTCAAAAGACCCACATATAAATTCTCTCAAGATTACATGGAGGCAAATTAAATGGGTCAGTCTAGGCTATTGGACCTAATTCATATGGATGATATGAGAGATGAAGCCTTACATAAATTTAGAAAGTACCAAGAAGATATGAAAATATGGATTGATAAAAAATAACAAGTTAAATAATTTCATATTTCTAACTTGGTTTTATTATGGGACAAAGTCAATGAGAAGAAAGGTTAGACTCTAAATTAAATAATCTTTGGATTGGTCCCTATCGAGTTAAAAAATTGCTAGGATAGAATGATTTTAGATTAAATTATCTAAAAGGAAATGACCTATAGCTACCATTTAATGGATAATTTATAAACCATTACTTCTTAACTACTCTATCAAACACCATTTTAGAATGAGAATCATGAGATTTGTTACATGTATATAGGTTTGGTTTCCCTGCTTTATTGACTTTATTCTATGCTTTCTTAGATTAGATTTGATTTCTTCTATTTTTTTTACTTTTATTTTATTTTATTTGTTTATTCCCCCAACAAAATCATTTGATTTATTCTTTTTTTCTTTGATCCATTGGTGTCTTTTTAGTGTGTTCTCTAAAACAAAAATAGAGTGAGGCTAATTACTTACCATATCATGAGAAATCAGTTTTGTTGGAGGTGGTCTCTTGGCATGGTTATTTTAGATCTTCCATTACAACCCATTGAATAAAATTATGTATACAAATTAGAACCTACACATAACCAAGATTACATCAAAACTAGGTCTAAGATTAAGTAGAAAACATAACAATAATATGTTAAAATTGAGGTGTTCTTGTGTTGTTGTAGGTTGGTCAATTGAAATGGTGAGTAAGTGCATGAGAATCATTCATATTTAATAAGTTACCTAGTAATTAGTAATTATTTAACAATTTCATAAACTATAAACAATTATTTTATACATTTTGATAATTTTGAAGGTCAGTGATTTGAAACAAAACTTATGGATTTAGAACAATTTATTTTCTTGTGTAAACCATCAATTGTACTTAGTTGAACATCTGAAGCAAATGGAATCATTGATTTAGTTTGAATTTATCTTAATAATCTTTATTCTCTTAGTCTATCATTATGCCCATGTCTTGGTTCCCAACCCTCAATGGACATAACTATAAATTCTTTTCTTTTTAGAAGGAAAATTTTGAAGGAAATAAAATAAAAATGTAAAAATCCAAGTCTTCCTCAAAAGGGTGATTTAGGCAATCTCCATTGTAGGATTTATAGCCTAGTTGGTAGTGTATCAAGGCCTTGAACAAGACAAAAGGTATCTATATTGAGGCTATATATATTTTGCTAGAAGTAGATCAATGCCCATTCCATTCTCCCCACCCTCACCCACCATGCCCCCCCCCACTTTCCACCCCCCCGCCCCCCCAAGATGAATAACCAATGTTTTCCTTCTCAGAAGTTCTAGTTTCTAAATGTTGATGCAACATTATCCCTACATAAGTTTCCATTTTTTGGTTCTAACATGCCCCATATTTTAATACTTTTGTATGGGGACCCTCTTTTACTCGGGAGTCTAATATTCTTCCTTTTGAGGAATTTGGTGGCTTATTTGGCTGAAGTCCTATGTTGGTTTACTTTTTAAATGATATTAAGATCTAATCTTCTAGTGTTATCTTTATTAAATAAAATTTTCTTATCTAAAGCGTAGAATGTCCTGGTGTAAGATGATGAATGTAAACCTTGTTCTTTGGAGTAATGATGTTTAAAATTGCACAATCATTTATTCTAAAAACTCTTACATTATTCATACAATTAGACTTAACTCATAAATAAATATGAGTTTTGAGCTCAAGTTGGGCCTTGGTAATGATGTATTTTGGTTAATTGACTAATCCCTTATAATTTCCCATTATAAAGACTTAATCGGTTTTGAATTCTTGGTTTTTATATAGTCAGTTGGGCCCTTAATAAATGTGGTCAAGTTTATTCTAATCAAAAGTAGACTGTATGAAAAAATGATCAAATTTTGAAAATGCCTTTCTTTTTATATCCAAAAGTAGTCTCTATATTATAAATGTTTTGACTAACCTTGGATTAATCTTCTATTCAAGTGTTTCAAGATTTGGTGTGTAGGCAGATGGTTTCCAGGCCTTCAAATTTATTCATCAAGCCCAACTAATCAAAACACTTAGCCATTTTATTTAAAATAACCAAGATCCTAGGGTCCTAAGATTATGCCACATGGCACCATCTCAAGGAAATAGGGACTCAAGAGGCATAGTCATTGTGTAGAGGGCCATGGGACTTTGGGTCAATGAGATGATGTCATGTGACATCATCCTAGTGACTTGATGACTTGGGAGATAAGGTTTTCACTGAGGGGCCCTGAGACTTCCAAGTTAGTGGAATTGCACCATGTGACATCATTATACTACTTTGAAATCTTAGGTCATTATGTTCAGTTATAGGTCCCTAAATTAGCATGATTATACTACATGGCATCATCCTGTTACTCCATAGCATCAAGCTGTTCCATGTAGTTTTAAGCCTTTATGTTAGTGAAATTGCATCACATGGAATCATTCCACTACTCTTTAGTCCTAAGGTGATCTATTTAGTTTTAGGCCTCTTTATTATCATGATTTCATCACATGGCATCATCCTACTAGTTTGAGGTGAGCAAAATAGGGAGAAAAGATCTTGGGAAGAGTAGATAGTTTTAGGTGGAAAAATATGGCTTGATAAAACTTAAGAATGGAGAGGAAGGCTAATAATTAGTCCATATGGTCAAATAATATGTCTTAGAGATTTCAAATGAGTGTTAAATGGAAAAGAGAGCTCGAAGACATAAAGCGAAGGTGGATCCAAACCATGTAAAGTAGCTAAGTCATCATTAAAGGAACAATCCTAAATTTGATGGATCGTCAAAATGTTAGAATGGACTAAATTGAGGAAAATAGTATAATGATTAATCAAGCTAGATTTTAAGGGGTCTAAATAGTAAAGGGAGATATGTGGATCAATCTAGTGACTTCTTGACCTAAATATTCTCCCAAGTAGGCTAAATATAAAAATCATTCAAAATACGTGGTCCAAATAGAGAAGTGGGGGATTATTTTAGTTAATAAGGTGTCATAATAGTGGAGAAAAAAATAGATTTTGTATTTACTTTGAGAATGGAGGGAATATTCTAACAAATTGTAGTTGTAGTGGCTTTAGGAGACAATCATGACAAAGGATGGGAAACTTTGATGAGTGGGTTGATTCCCATTACCATTCTATATAATGTGTCTCATATTATGTTCTTAGGAGGGGTAGAGGTTATACACTAAAACTCTATAGAAATTGTGATAGGCTTAGTCCTCTCTTTTTGTTATTTTATTTTGGCTTGTGATTATCTACTTGGATGGCACAATTAAATGATTTTGTAATAAAACTAAATTAGATACAAGGTTAGTTTGAAATTCATGTTGTTCTTTATTAATGTCATTTATTGATTGATGAAACATAACTAATTAATGTTAAGAAGAGATTGCAATGATTTTTTACTAATGAATATGAAATTAGATTATGTAATAACTAGTCTAATCGGTTCTAAATTTTTGATTTATTTAACTTAAAGTTGTGTCAATATATTATTTGTAGTAGCTACAAGATTTTAATATGATTTTATTTCATATAATTTCATAGTAATATGTTCAATTAATCCCTCAAAATCCTACCCAATGAGTTACTTTAGTTTGTGCTATAGTTAGACCTGGTGCATAATGGTATAATTATAATCAGGCATGCTTTTAACTTTCAACATTAACAATTTTTTTTTAGTCAAGGAAACACTTATTTTATTTACCTACTCTTTATCTCCTTTTATCATTTTTTATGATTAATATATATCCATTTTATTAGAATTTGATACTTATATGAGAAAAAAAGATTTAAGCTAACATTAGAAAGATAGATTCTCAGATAATTCATAGTGAATTGAAATTTTGATAGGTAATTTCCATTAATCACCTAGATAAATGATTGGAAACTTATCATCCCTTGGATTTAACTAGCTAAATCTTAAAAATAGGGGACATTGTGTCCCATGTGTTGTTATCTCCCTTTGTCCTATTAGATCATTTTACCCCAATACATATTTCTATTATGGGTCACAAATTGAGACCAACAATTTAGACCATGGTTAACAATATAAAAATGTAGCTAGGGTTGAAACCCTCCTCTCCAAAAGCTTCTTATCTAGTAAATAAGTATTTTCAATAGATACCCATATCAACATCCCCCATTTTTCATTCTCCTAGTTCCCCCATGCCCATTAGAGCCTCATTTCTAATAATTACCATGATTATATGGCCCCCTTCATTGGGATATCCTCAACCAATGGTTCATTCTCTGAACAATTGTGTAACCCACCCCATTGTGGTGGTGACTCTCCCCAAGATGAGCATGGGGATAAATACCACTCCATCATGTTATGAGGATATTCTTACCCAAATAAGCATAATAGTTTTATAGTATTAGCAAATTTTTAGGATGAATAGGGGGAGTTCCACATGGATGATATTTACAAATGAAATTATTATACTATAATATTTGAGGTCTTATAGATTCTTCCTGAAAATAATTTTTGCATGTTTCCTATCAACAAATAGGTTCTCTAGATTTTATTTTTATGTAAAAAGTTAATGTTTTAAAATTTATTATATAGAATTTTATGTATTATATTTGGCATGATGCTACCCATTTTTATACTCTACATGAATATGGACATTGTAGTGCCATCATATTAGTTACACCTAAGTTTTCCCCCTTCATTATTTCCACAGGTGAGAAACCATCACACAAATATGTTTGGTTGATCTTGGATATTGATGGAAATTCATTAGGCATCCTTTAAATTTACTCCCCTAATGATGCTAGTAATAGATATATGCTTTGGTGATCCTTAGCTAATAACCTCCCCACTACCACATGGCTAGTATGCAAGGATTAAAATATGATTGAGCATTCCAAGGACAAAGTTAGTGACTTGTTTATGAGGTGGTGCTTCAGTGAATGTGAAGAATTTATTATTTAAAGAATAAATGAGGTCTTATCAACCCTATCTTTTAATGGCACTCATTTAATACTATGTCTTGGTCTATGTGGTCTAATTATCATGCTAGGGATCACTGTGTGATCAAAAATATGAACCATTATATGTTGTCAAAATAAAATATTTTTTATTTTTCCAATATTAATGGCCATCCTATCACTATCCATTTAGACCTAGTTCTATTTGATCATACTCATATCTCTTATAGAGTGGAATCGGTCACAGGGCTATACAAGGTGCCACATACTCAATTTATCCTCTATACTTATCTCTTTGGCCATGATGACACCATTTATTTGAATTTTAAAGTTTGGAACTTGGAACCCACTTTATTTGTACTACCACTTGGATTAATTGGTGGAATGAGGCCATTCCACACACCACCACTTCATCTTCCACTATGGGAAATAAGTTATGTGCATTAGGAAGTGTCGTGATGAGGTTACACTCAAGTATTTACATAGGGGATCCTACCTTATTGATATTAATCCTTTTAATACTCATATATATAATTTTTTTCATCCCTTAAACACCACATTAAGGTGGTTAATAGCCATACTACTAGAGGGGTGTAATTACATGCCCAACTACATTGGCTCAAGGTTAGAGACTAAGCATCCAAAGAATTTTTCAAGTCCTCAAGGGATAAACAATATTATGATCAGATCAAGGCCATAAAGTTGGCACAAACTAATCTCACAACTATATGCAATGAAATGTGAAGCTGATCTACAAATCAATCCTATCTTAGAGAAGATAAATCAAACTAGCCCTTCCACTTGTTGGTACATTTAGATAATCAAGGTCATGACCAATATGATTCTGATAGACCTAATTAAGAGGTCTCTTACCATAAAATATCACTACAGAGGGTTCCAAAGCATCCATTCAATAAACACCAGATAATAACCCTAGATAGGTCTTATGTTTTCTTATCAAAGTAAATGATAAAATTAATTAAATCTAATATAGTTCTCACCAAAGCATGTGGCACAAAATGGGGATAATAAACATAAAATTAAACGTGCAAATAACTCTACTCAATTAAATGTAGAGGTAATCATAATGGATGGAGATAAAAATACATTCAAAATACATTACTTATGTTGATTCAATCTACCAAAATAGAGGATAAAGAGTTAGATATACTTACCTTGAAGATGAACCCATTGAGGCTCAATCTCTCCCTTGGCCAATGGTGTTTTGTAATAGGTTGTTTTGGTTCATAAGGATCATAAACATAGGTCAAATCTAGGATATAATACTTATCCTATGAATCTAATAATCTTCCACAAAACAAGATTCTTCTCTTCAAATGTAAACCCTAAGTAATGACTCATCAAGTAGAATGGTGTAAGAGAAGATTACAAATAAGTTCAAATGAATGATAATATCTATCTTTCTCTAATGAAAATGGTGAAAATTATGTATTTATATAGATGAATCTAACCCTAAATCCTTATGAATTTTTATCTAACACATTTGACCCAGTTGACCCAGTTCTTTAATAAATAAAACATTTAGATCCCATACTAGGTCGGTTGGGCCGACCTAGTCTCATAACATGCTCATTTTTAAGAACAAGGGTGACCCATGAGACTTTGTTTTGTAAATGACAATAAGATATTTTGGATTAGGTAGGGGCTATTTGAGGTGATGAATTAGTTGGAGGAGTGTGTAAGGGAGGTGTCAAACCTTATGGAAATGTATAAGAGAGGTTTGTGTTAGTTTTAAGTGGTGGTATAGGGAATAACAATCTTGTGAAGTACCAATGGTATAGACACCCATTTGGTACACCATTTAAGGCATGCGCTTAGAGAAATTGAGTATTGATAGGTTCTTGTAAGAGAGAAAACATCTATAATTGATAAATTTTTAAAATATTATGTATACATATGTCCCACTTGAAGATCATTATGTGTCATGTATTTGTAACATGGTATGGTGATTCATGAAAGATCATAACAACACACAATGCTAAGCTAAGTAAATTATATTATTTAAAGCATAAAATAACTGAAATTAAATGAAATAAATGAAATAACTAAAATAAAGAAGTAATATATGTGTACTTTGACTTGCTTTTATTGTTAGATGGTTATCTATTTTGTTTGTAGTTTTGATCATGAAGGGTATAGAGACCGCTTTAGACAAAACATAAAGATACAAAACTTAAAGAGAAAAAGAATGTGGGAAAGTTAAAATAAATGGAATGTGTAGGCATGATTTACTTGTAATTTTGGTAAGCTAGGGTGATAAATGCTAAGTTAGGATGAAATGACCAAGCCAAAAAATTTAGATAAATCAGGGAATAAAAAAGCCAAGGATACTAAATGATCAGAAAAATCAAACAAGTATACCTTAAGTAAGAAAGATAACAAACCAAATAAAACTAATGATACATGAAGAATGAAAATCTAACATCAATGTGAAATTAGTAACAATCATTACATAAACAAAGACAATAAAAAAATGGTAAAACAACATTAATGAGTGAGTAGTAACAATCCTTAATCATCTATGGAAAAAGTACATGAAAGCGAAAACAAAATTGGTGAGTGAGAAGTAAATATCCAAACTCACTCAACAATCCAAACATACATGAAAAATAAAAAAACATTATTGAGTGTGAAGTAAAAATCCAAATTCACTCATCAATAGAAAAAAAATTCAAAAATATTGAAACAACTATAGTTGTCCAAAAAAAAGATGAAAATTAAAAACAACACTGGTGAGTGATAAGCAACAATCCAAACTCACTAAACAATGGAAAAAATATGAAAATATATAAATAGACATTGTTGTCCAAAAAAATGAATGATAGAAAAAAAAAATCAAATGAAACCAAGGAAATTCTAGAAATGTAAAGCAATGGAGTAAAGAAAATAATCCGTGGTCACTCAAGCGTACTATTTTATTCTAAAGATAGATAAAACCAAAACAAACTAGTGTTGACATGTTTTAAGATGTGAAGAAGAGGGAAAATATATTTGGAATCAAACTTTCCTATCAAGTGGCTGATGAAATGGGTGGTGGGGGAAACAAAATTAAAATCAAGGTATAGAAACTCTTTATCAAGGTCAAGACACTTAAAGTTAGGTTTGTCAAAACAAGAGGACTTTTAAATTAAGAACTCTAAATAAATTTTCCTAACCACACAAATATTTGGGTTATCAAATGAAGTATGAATATTATCCCACGAAGGCTATATGATGGAAAATTAAAATGGACCTACCTTCCCAGAACATGTTCCCCATTCCTCATGACCTCTTACATAGTTGTTGGTCTACTATGAAGATTAGGTACTTGTGTGAGAAAGTAATTAGTAATATAGATTGTTTTTATTCTCCTATCTCAATCTATTGGCCTACTTCATCCCAATGGACCCTGGTTCTATCATGAGGCCAACTCTGGAGATTGATCTTCAATTATAAATATGATATGTGCTAAAGAATCATGTCTTTTTGTGTAATTAGACTTTTAAATTATATGTTTTCCTTTTGAATCATTATCATTTGTTTAAATGATTTGAATTTTTAATTTTTAATGGATTTTGTGATTCCTCCTTCATATGAATTTGGAGTAACCAATATGAGTGATAAAAGTGATACACATGAATGATCTTTAGATCTTTCATAAAGGATACTAAGTAACTAGAGATATGATTGAGTAAACAACTTAGGCTTACCTATGAACCAATATGTAATCTCAAGTTTCAGCCATATGTATGCTTAGTATGTGAAAGGTAAATAAGGGAATAAGTGAGATCAAGTAGATCAATGTATAGAAGTAGTAAAATGACAATTCTTGTTTGTTAACTAATCATATGGTAAAGATAAAATACTAAGGAAATAAGGGTTGTATAACCATGTCAAAATAATAATTATATCTATTTGAGTTTAAAGGATAATAATAATCAATATGGAGAAAATAAAGGAATCCATGAAAGAATTTAATTCATAAACACAAGTTTGCAGTCATGAAAAGAATGAGAATAAACCATAAGAGAAAGTGAAAGAGAATGAAACCATGTAAAAAACAAACTATAATATAATGGTTCATGCAAAAGAGATAAGTGAAATCATGTTTGAAAAATAGTCAAGAATATGAGATATATAGCTGGATCACAAATCCAATCCAAATCATATAATAGAATAATTTGAGAGAACACCTTGATGTATTCATAATTAATGATAAATATGACCACAAATGTTATCCATAACATCCAAAACATCCCTATACACCTAAAATATAATGTTAGCCAAAGTCTCTTCAATCTTCATTAAAATTTATGAAAATAATTCCTTCTATATCATCTCAACTAAAAAGGTAGGTGTAGAAGAAGAAGAGTAATGCTCATGTGGTATCTCCTATGTGGGATACTCAATGTGAGGAATATATATATCTATGTGAATGGTATATGTGGAGCTAAGAGGAGGTACACTTGATGGAGGAGGAACCTTCATTCATAGGTAACCTATAGCAGAAGGAATAATTGGTGCTGGTGTAGGCTATGGGAAATCTTAGAGATGCTTCTAAAGCATGCAAAATCAATCAATATGGTGGGTATAACACTGATGCCAAAGATAATATACTTCCCCATATTTATGGATGTACTCTATAAGTAGCTTGGGAGGTGGGATAGTCTTATTTTTGGGCTAGATAATGACTAGTAATATAGTGTTGATGTACTACCTATGTTTTTATTAGTGGGTAGAAGAATGGTTATTTGTTCCATGGAAGCAACAAATGTGTCTATTAGTGTATTGTGGGGGTTCACTAGATGAAGTGGTAGAATAAGAGCATGGGGTTGCTAATATAGATGACAATCTTTGGTCCAATGACCAACAACTCTATGAATACCAAAATAAAGTTGATCCTCCCATTATGTAGGTAAAGGATCAACATAAGGTAATAAAAGAAGACCATCACCAAGAAAGAGAGAAGTTGAACCAAAAACTAGGCTAGGCTCATCTATAAGTAAGGCTAGCTATGAAGTGGGTATAATCAAAGTGGCTAACATTTGGGGAGGAAGCATACTAAAAGGGTCATGATATCTGGCATAATGATAAGGTCATGTCATAACATGATCCATGAGCATACTCCCAAGAGGATCTATTGTGACTAGAGGTGTAATATGTGAGTGTTCCATCTCTAACCTTTGAATAGTACTAGAAAAATAATATTAGGTACTAGAAGATAAGGAACAATAAAAGAAGAATGAAAAAACTAAAATAAATAAGAATGATATCTAAGAAAATTTGGTATTTCTACCTTGGCTGAATCTAGATAAAAATGGGTCATCTAAAGCATAACTAACATCATAATCAAGTGTAGTAAAGTTGATAGTACATGTCTAAACAATTTTTTTGGTCAAGGAAGAATGGTGAATGGAATGTCTAGTTTTGGTTAAAGAATCAATATGTTGTTAGAAGGTTTATGATGAGATTGAGGTTGAAGAGAAGGAGGAAGATGAGTGATGATGTGAGGGGAAAGATAAGAGGTTTTGATATGTAAGCTTATCTCATCTAGTTCATCATCATCAGATCTAATAGGTTAGATGGAATATTCCCATTTAATTCTAGATTACCATAATAACCTCTAGTGGAGTTATTTGGATAGTTGAAGTGTTGGGATTTTTGAAATGGAACACTGAGTAAGGGTTCAAGGACATATATTTTAAAAACATTGCATTCTTGGAATTGTTTAAAATTCCAAGGATTCATGTCCCCTTAAATCTTGTATATAACACTATTGTGAGTAATTTTGACACATTGGCATGCGAATGAAGGAATTTATATCATGTGATGAGTCCAAGATCAACTGAGTAAGATATTATAGAAATTGGAAAGTTAAATATAATGACTTCCACATAGATGTTAATGGGAGGAAAATTAATGGGAAGCCAAACACAACCTAGAGGAGGCATTTGTCTTTTGTCATAGCCTTGGCATGTACTACATGTGGATTTAAGGTTACATTCAGAGTATCTAAGTGATTTAAAGAAGTCAAGGGAGGAAACACAAGTTATTAAACCTTTATCAATTAAATCACACTTAACTTTGATATCACCTATTTAGTAACTAATAAATAAAGGAGGATCATCCGCACAAATCAATATCTCATTGGAAATCATAGAAGAGACATGGAATTTAAGTAAGAGGGAAGTGCCCACTATTTTGTCAACATGGGTAGACATCTCTTCACATTGTTAATGTATACTATCTTCAGATCTAGATAAGGTAACCTCTTGCCCTATATGATAAGGATGAGGGATGTTTATTTCAAACAATAATTGCATTAGGCAATTACGATGGTGGGGTGAAGTTCTCATTAGCTCTAATAAGGGGATTTGAGATGGGAGATGGGAAAGTTATGCAATAGTATCCCATTCATCATAATGCATGAGAGGATTCTTAGATATAGATGCATATTATTACAAGAGATCCTATGAAGAGGTGTCAGATGTATAATTAAACTTATGTTGATAAGGTATGGTTGGTTTAGGTTGGTAGTAAGTGGGTTGAGTGAATTTCAATGACGTGATAGTTTGTTGAGGTATGTCTTGTGGTTGAGTAGAATAAATATTGTTGCAAGTTTGATGTATGTTTTTATGAGGTATAGGAATTTAAGAAGGAATATAGGTTATATCAATGGTATGAGATTATGGTTAATTTGTGTTTTTGAGGGTGGTGCTTGTATGGGTGTTGGTTCCTCATGCCCCAATTCAATGAGATGGAATGGGCAAGTTTCTTGAATAATGTGAAATGTTAAATATGTGTGATGTGTAGACATTAGATTTGAATCAATATAAGAAACTAATCTTCTCATATTAGTTTTATTAACCACATTTTCATCATTGGTGTTAAAATCCAAAAAAAGCTCAATGTTGTTAATAGTAGGGGTAGGCTATTCATTGTTGTCTTGGTGTTTAGGAAGGGGATCCTTGTAGATAGATAAATGATAATTAACTTGGTTTAAATCTTTTTTTTTTTAATTTTGAGTCTCATGAGGTTTAAATGTTATGTAATAATCTTGTTGATATTTTACTATAAGGTATTCTTGGTCAAAGTTAGGACCAAGAAGAAAATCCATAGAAAGATTTATTAATTGTCTATAAATCTCATGAAAGTGTCCCCAAATGGAATCAAACCAACAAAAATTGTTCAAATCATACCATGATTTCATAAGATGAGTGTGTTAATGCTTCAATGTGTACCATAGATGCCCAGAGTGTTTAATAAACACTTCTCATTTTAAAATTCTAGGAATTCAGTGCATCAGTTGTGGATTATGGTAATCTTATTACTTATTGGTGGAATAGAGGCAGAACAAGTGACTATTCCCCAATATTTATATTAGTTGGTGGTTGGGAGCCCCTATGGCCAAATAGTAGATCTATGTAGAATATGCAGTATACTATGCTAAGAGTGGTAAACTATGACTAAAAACTAATCTAAGACTAATCTAAGATGGATATGTACAATGATAATTAAACTAAAGTGATCAGTTAGAAAATAAGCATAGGGTAGAAAAAAACATGTTTCTAGTCTTCTTACAGATATTATGACAAAGTTCAAATGTCATCTAAACATGCATTTAACTAATGTATGAAGTGTGATAGATTAAGCCCAAATCATAACATAAATTAGGAAAGCTTCTAATGGAGGTATGAAATAATGCAAATAGGAACCATAACTACATTAAATATTCACTCCTACAAGAAAAAACATTAGCCCAAATGCAAAAGAAGTATAACAAACAAAATAAGCATAAGAACCTTCAACTAATCTAGCATTGGCACAAATTAGTAACTCTATGGATACACATAATGTTTTCAAACTTTTATTTATTACTAACACTTTTTATCTTGTAAGAATATATCAAGTCTCAATCTCTTTGAGTGCATCCCTTAATGGGTGCACTAGGAAAGGGGTGGGCAGACCATTGGTGCTTTGTAAGATTATTATTCCTTTTGCCAATTTCCATCTACACACTTGTCTCTTAAAACCATTTACCCTAACCTTATTCTTCTCAGTCCTACCTATTTAAATATTTTCTTCTTTCCATCCCTCTTTTTCTTGCCTTAATTTTTTTTTGGTTAGTTAGCTGTACTAGGTCAACTAGGTCAACCCATTGCAGTTTAGGGGTATTTTTCACTTTTTTAGCTTATTAGCCTTTCGACCAACCTATCTCAGACCTATTGAATTATTCCCTAAAACACATTGGGTCAACCATGTACAACCAAAATTTTTGGGATGATTTATGGAAAGATCCACCTATATATACAAGTTCATTTCCCACCATTTCATAAGAGAAGAATTAATAGTGAAGAAGTGTGAACAAACATCTGATTATTGACCATTCTACTTGAGGAATAAAGCTTAGGGTTCCATACTTTCTTTGGATATACAGATCTTGTCGTATGGAGAATTAGTTTGGATGCTTAGGTTATGTAGCCTAGAGTTGATTTATCTTCATTATCCTTACATACCATAACAATCCCTGGCAAAACACCTTGGCCAAGGGAGAGATTAAGGCTTGATGGGTTCAGCTTCAAAGGTAAGTATTCCTAACTTTATTTCTCCTTTGTAAGAGTAGATAGATAATGAATTTGTATTCTTATCCCATGTATTAGGATTCCATATACATTGATGTGATTATATGTATTCTAATACATGTTTAGTTTAGTTTGGTTTATTATTTCTAACCCCCACTTTGTGCCACAAGCTTTAGTGTGTACTAGATTAGATTTACTTTCTTGTTATTATAATAAGTGAATGTTTTAAACCTTATGAATCCATTAGGGTTGTTGTATGATTGTGTTAAACTTTAGGCTTTGGAACCCTTTCTATCATGATATGTTGTGACAAGTGATCCCATAATCAGGTCTAACAGATCCCTATATTGGTCATGATCTTGTTTAACAAGTGTATCCCCAATTGGAAGTGTAAGTATGATCTATCTTCTCTAACCCTTCCTAACATGATATGTTGTGACAAGTGATCCCATAATTGGGTCTAGCAGATCCCTATATTGGTCATGCTCCTGCTTAACAAGTGTATCCCCAATTGGAAGTGTAGGTATGCTCTATCATGATTTATAGACATAATGTTTTTTTATTGCATACATTCTGGTGAACCCAATGTGAAACTAACCCTTCTAGGATTTATTTCACTTATTTCATTATTTTTATCATATTGGATCAACTCTATCAACCCAATTTTCTAACTTTTATGCATAGGTTTCCATGAATAGGCAACTAGATTGATCTAGTTGATCTAGTACAAGTTTCTAGCCTTTCAAACACCCAGTTTACCTACTAGGTTGACCCAATATACCTTGTACATTTTTAACACTCTACAATAGGTTCTTGCATATCTTGATTAATCCCGTCGCCTTAATTTATAGGTTTTGCCAACACACTTCAAGGTTTTTCATCAATAATCTTCCTTCATTGCATATTTTATCCACCAAGGTTCCTTTTTACCTCTCTATTTATTTATTTTTTATCTTTCCTTAGATAGTTTTTAGTCTTTAAAACTACCCTTACATAGTCAACTAGATCAATACTACTGACCTAGTTCTATGTGTTGTCTGAAATAACTAGGTTGACTTTGCTAACCTTGTATATTTTCATACCTTGCTTCTATAGTATAGGTTTAATACTATCAAAATATTATATATTATATGTATATAGTGTCAACACTATACCTTGTTTCAAAGTTGGAATTTACCTCTTATCTGCTAGTAATTCATTTAGACATTTCTTTTCCTATTGGTTGCATGTTTAGAATAGTTCACGTAGTCTAATTAAGGGGTTTTAATTAATCACTTAGTTTCACTATTTATATTTTATACACACAGCCAAATCACAAAGACATAAATAACCACTTTAATATTTTGTCTACCCAAGGCCAACCTACTTGCATTTTATTGCCAAGGGGGAAGTTGACTTGATACTCTAATCAAGAATAAATCATGGTTAATGGTATATTCTAGCTAAGCACTTGACACCCTTATTATTTTAGTGTGTGAATTGAGGGGGTAGGCCCCAATACCAATCCTATATCATTACCACTATACTTCTTTGTAGCCCATACTACCTAAAACCATCCTTAGATTGCTATCTAGTACCTTGCTTATAGCCAACTTTCAATCACATTAAAAATCATATTATAATAACCTAATAAACATTTAGGTTGACCAATTAGTTAGATATTTAATTTTCAATTTGATTAATTTCTCTTTACTCAATTATGTGTGCAAAAACTTGCATTATCCAGTGCTAGTGAAAAATTTTGTTTTATGTATTTCAATTAGATTGGCCAACATTAATCTAATTAACTATTTATTTCCTTTCAATACTTTCTAATTTTCATTACTTTCAAAATTATCTTGTTTCATTTTCACAATCTATTTTTAGGCTTCTTGAATTCCTTGTCTACTATACTAGATCGACCTAGTTGACCCAGTAGCTTTTCTACCTTTTGTACATTGTACTAGATCAACCCAATTGACCTTGTAAAGTCTTATAGTCCCTATTTCTATGTTAGGTTGACTTGGTCAACCCTAAACTTTTTTATTCATCTTTTTGTCCTTTGCTTTCTCATCTCTCTTGTTTTCCCTTCATCATGGACTTTCTATTGGATTATGACATTGAGTTACAGTCAACAAACATGATGAACTTTATCAATCCTAATAGGGTCTCCCATAGACAAAGTAGGGCTCCTCTTTTGGATTCTAGTAATGTTCATATTTACACATTCATAATGAACTATGGGACCCTTCCTAATACCTCTTCATAGCATAATCCTATCTTCTCATTATAAGATCAACCTGAGTTAGAGTATACTCTCGAAATGCTTTTCTTTATTTCCAAATTTTATCAACATCAAGGAAAGGATCCTTATACCATTTATAACCTTATGATTAATGGTCAAACTAAATAGCCTCATTCACCTACTCCTACATTCGACATTAGATTTGGGGGTACCACTTTATTTTATTCTCAACCTCTTCCTTCAATTTTAACTCCTTATTATGCCATGACATCTTCTTCTCTAACCTCTTCTACCTCCATGCCTAGTATCTCAACTAACATGGTAGGTTATACATCTAGTGGGCCTCTCATAAGATCCACTATCCTTAATCCTTCTACTAGTTCATTGTTTTCTACCCAAGGAAATCATGCTTCTAGTGCTTCTTCTTCTCAACCATTCACTATTCCATCTTTTGCTACAAAAACAAATTTTTCCACTAGTGCCTCACATTATCATAATTCATCTCAAGCTCATATCAACACTAATAGTGGAACCCAAGACACTAATACCAATTCTAATTCTTCTAATGTGAAGACTCTTAATAAAATGAATACCTTTCAAGTGCATAACACAAATTAAATGATGAGGATACAAAACTACCTTGTCAATCATCAATATCATCCACAACCAATGGCTTGGGGCACACATAACCAAAATTTCCCCCCTTCCTCTTCAATAGTCTCAAGGAAACCTTATTCCTCAACCTCCTTTAGTCAATAAAACAATCAAGAATATACAAAATGAATCTCTCACTACTCAAAATTTTTACACTGATATAAGAGGTATAACACCTATAATTTATTATAATGGGTCAACTAATCCTACCATTCACCTCAAAACATTTAGAAATATTTATAAGGATTAGATCAGATTATACACCTTTGCCACTACCAAGATCCTAGCCAAAAATCTCATGGGTGATGCCTTGGATTGGTACAATCAACTTAGAGCTCATTCCATTTTTAGTTTGGAGGAATTAGTAAATTATTTAGTGAAAGAATTTCAAACTAATGATCTTCCTAAAAACATTTTGGCCCATTTCATTAATTGAAAATAACATGAGAATGAAATTTCCCAAGATTTTGTTAAGAGATGAAAAACTTTGTCAAACAAATTTGAACATAACATGGTGGATGATAATCTTTTTCATCTGTTTACAAATGCTCTCTTTCCTAAACTTCAATATTGGGCCTACACTCTTTCTACACATACCTTAGAGGAGGTTATTAACCAAGCTAAGAGTCAAGATTTCCTAATGCATTAATTCAAGCCACCCCAACCTTATGTAGGTCTTTGTCTCTTACTAAAGAATAAAAACCATAATTTCACCAATGATGGGGTCACTGATTCTTATGACACCATTCTTAATGTTCAAGTTATCATTCCTAACCCATCTTTGAAACCAACTTCTTCTTCTCAACAATATACCAATCCTCATTTTTCTTCACTAAATAACATAAACGTTCACAAACCTCTATCTTCAATTGAATTACTTAAACATCTACCTAGGACTCTTCCACGAGAGCTTGACCCTACTTGTCCTATGAAATCTTGGTATGATCCTAACAATTTTTTTTGGTTTCATACTAGTTAAGGTCATTCTCATGAGACTTGTAGACAACTTCACAATTTATCTATGTATTTTCTTCTTGTACTTAATTTCAATCATTATTCCATTATTTGTAAGCGTCAACAAGCCTATGAGATTTCTTTCAAGGAATATAAATCACATGACAAAATCAAACTTTGAATCAAGTGAATGCTCATTTGACTATATATAAAGGTCCTTTACCTAATCATCAACCTATTCAAGATAACCAAGATAAACCCACCCATTCCACCAATAATGTTGAAAGTCTTATTGAACCAATTTTCAAAGAGAATATGGTTAGTGTGACTAATATGTGAAGGGTGGTGGATTTCATTGATTCATAACCTATCTACACTCCACATAAGACATATTGTATTACCCAAGTTTCTTCTCCAAATCATTCAAATGAGTTGGGGCAAGATGGCCTTATTAATTTTGATTATCCAATTTATGATTCTCCCTTGGATAACACATCCCATACTATTTCTACCACTCTTACATAATCTTCCAATACTAATGAAAACCATGATTTTACTACCACTTCTTCTAATTCTTAAAATCAACTTGAACCAATTAATTCTTCATCTCCACATGATTTACAACCTTGTTCTAAACCTCTTTCTTCTTATTACTAGAAAAAAATTCAAAGTACTTTGGCTACTCCTTCCAAGGATCTCCTTAATCACTACACACCTTTATCTAACAACCTTCTTATGGGCTATGATGAATGGGATCCCATTATGGAGCTCACTAATCTCCCATCCACAATTCTATTTCTTGAGCTTATGAGGACTTCCCCATGTCATAGAAACTATCTTATGTAGTTCTTATTCGAGATGAATGTCCCTCGTCATACCCTAGTAGGATGGTAGGTAGCTTTATCTAGTTCCAAATATAGCATTTTAAAACAATGTGAAGAGATGTCTATCAATGTTGATGAAACTATAGACATACACTTCTCTTTCTCTTCAATTTCTTATCACTTCTATGATTCTTGATGAGATTCTACTTCATGCAGATGATCTTGCCTTATTTATTAGCATCCAAATTGATGATATCCAAGTCAAGCATGTATTAATTGATAAGGGTTCTGACACGTGTGTTACTTCTCTTGATATCATTAAGACTCCTGGGTATTCTGAATGCAATCTCAATTCTACACATAACACATGCCAAGGATATGATAAAAGTCAAATGCCTCCTCTAGCTTGTGTGTGGCTTCTCATTACCATCCAACTTGTCATTTTCTATGTGAAGGTGATGGTATTGAGCTTACCTCTTTCTTATAACATCTTACTTGGTAAGTTTTGGACTCACCACATGAGATTTATCACTTATTCTACCTGCGAATGTATTAAATTCCCTCATAATGGATCCATGTATAGGATTCGGGGTGACACCAACCCTTAGAATTTTGAATAATTCCAAGATCATGGTATCTTCAATATTCTTACTCTTGAGCCTTTGCTAAGTATTCCATTTCCAAAGTCTCAATGTCTCAGCTTTCCCATTAACTCAACCTGTGATTTTAGTGGGCATTCTAAGCTCATTGGTAATATTTATCCTAATGTTTTAGGCTTTGATGATGATGAGCCTGATGAAATTAACTTAAAGATCAAAACTTTTGATCTCTTACCTCATCTCATCTCTTAGCTTCCTACTTCCTTGTAACCTCATTCTTACAAACCTCCTTTTAATGACATTCCCATAGTCTTGACCAAGACTAGGCATTATATTCACCATGCTTCATTGGATGACAAGGTTATCCCTACCTATGTTTTTGATCTTCACACCTTGTATTAAAATGATGGATATTCCTTAGATGATCCATTATTAGGTAGTCTTATCCAAGCCCATGATGTTGAGATTAACCATTATTTTTCTTCTTTACTTGAGTCTTTTTATGCATCTCATCATTTTCCTTCACTTATAGTTCCTAATTTTTGCATTTCCCCCTTTTATCATAGGGTAGAGATGGCATTGATACCTCTATTTTTTAAGGATCCATGTAGGACTATGCTCACAAATCATTCTATGATTGAGCCTTACCATTTTTATAGGTACCCTAACCTTTATAGCTAGTTTACCCCTAAGTTTAGTGTAACTCTCCTTATACCTTATATAGATCCTATTCCTCCCTTAGTAGAGCCTTCTATAGTTGAGCCTCATTTTGCTCTTGCTATAGTTTATCTTGTTTATACTCCTACTATTATTGAGCCTATCCCTACTTTTGATGATATCACTCCTTCCATTGAGCCAAGTTCCATTCTTCCCTCATCATTACCCTCCCTTGGTGATGGTTTACTTCCCTTGCCTAAGATGGCTCCTCTACCCACTAATGGTTTGACAAGTGCTCTTCAGCTTCTTCCACTCTTATTATACTTCCTTCCATGAGTGATTCTACTAAAACCACTCATGAGTGTATATGTTTCTTTCATGAGATAGATAATCATTATTCCACCCATTATCACAAGTTATGACAATATATTGATAGCTTACATCCCTCCCCATCATCATATAAAGCCATACCTCCCCTAAAGGTACTTTTTAAATATTTACCCAAGTATGGTGAGGTATATTGTTTATGGCATCTATGCGGCACCCATCACATCAATCATTATTGCATCCTACAATAACATCTCAAAAATCACCTTATAGCAATTACCGAACCTTCTACCACTCCTCCCATAGGTCATTCCCATAATAAGGACCCTCCTTATTCTCCCATGACTCCACCTCCAATGGTTCCATCAGCTCTTATGGTCGCTTGACCACCTTCTATGCCTCCACCCATGATTCCTTCACTCATGACCTTCCCTCACCTATGGATTCCTCTCCACTAATGATTCCTACATCTCTAGTAGATCCCACTCCCAGGCATTATCCTAACCATCCTTTTTCCTAATTTCCATCCTCAGCATGATCCATTGAGTATTCCTACTTTTTCAATCGAGGAGATCAAAAAAGAAGTATTTGCCCAACATTCATTAAAGATTCATGAAACATTAGTAGTAGTGCATATCTAGCTTCATAGAGACTTATCTGTTGTATTAGATAATGTGTGTGGATAGATTTACCAATATTTATGAGCACATGCATGGTGATTTCACATTTATATTTGATCGGACATGTGATCCAATCTTATTTATATCTATTATATCATTTGAAACTATGTCAAATTTTTGCTTACCTTATATCATGATTTATTACTTGTTGTACTAAATCTTGCTTATATTATAATTTACATTTTGCATATGATTATATTTTTTTATCATTTCTTTCTCTCTCTTTCTTGAGTTTTTCTCAAAACCCTCTTTCTTATATATTTATGATTGTTTTGCTTTCTTATCCCTCTTTTTCACACATAATTTATCATGGTGACTTAGTTATACAAACCCTATTCCCTTTGGTTATTATGTCCTTTTACCATGTGATCAATTAGCAAACAATCTATCTCATTATTACCTGCTTTTACCAGTTCACTTTAGATCTCCTTTTTCCCTTATTCATTTTTCTGAAAACTAAGCATATACATGGTTGAGACTTGAGATCACATGCTAGTTCATTATCAAGCCTAAGTATCCTAGTTAGTCTTTGTCCTTGGTTACTTAGCTTCCTTTAGCCTTAGCCTACAACTCATTTGTGTGTATAAATACCTCTCTCATGATTGGTCATTTTAAATTCATATGGAGGAGGAATCTTAAAAATCCTTTAAAAGAAATTTAAAAGCCAAAAAATTTAAATAAAAGGTAATGATTTCAAAAGGCAAAAATATTCTTAAAAAGTCAAATCATACTAAAAAACATCATTCAAAGCACATCTCCTTCTTCTACTTGGAGCTCAAACTCCATAATTGGCATCATGGTAGATCTAAGGTCCTTTGGGGTGTGGCAGTCCATTAGATTAGAAGAGGAGAATAAAAAATCTTTTAGTGTTACCTACTTTCTCATGCAAGCACCTAATCTTCATAGTAGACCGATGACTTGGTAAGGGGTCCTAAAGAATGGGGAACATGTCGTGAAAAGGTAAGTCTATTTTATTTTTACGGTACCAATATACCTTCATGATTTGATCTTAGTAGCACACTTATTTGCCTACAAAGCTTTTTGTCTATAGCAAACAAATTTATTTTATACATAGGCAACCACTAGTCAGATAGTGTCTTCTCATGTCCTTAATATGTATCTTGCCTCCTAAGGTCTTCTTTTAAGATGCCTAAGTCTTTTTTTTTCACTCTTTATAGCCCTTATATTTCCTCTTGAGAAATATTGTTTTGTCTACTGATCACTCCCCTTGGGATTTCATTTGTGAGTTGTTTTATAAGACCATGGATAGGACCCGACCATCTTAAAAAATTACCATATTTTCCTTCCTATTACACACATCCTTGATTACCTAATTTTTCCTATTTATTCCACTCCAGTACTTTTCTCTTTGTTGATTTATACTGCAATACCATGGATAGGACCTGACCCTTCTCACAAAATTTTCCAATACCCAGGTCACCATCTAAATTATATATGTCAAATTTGAGATAAGATTCAATTGATTATGAAGTTACATGCCATTTTACATGCTTTCCATCTTGATATACTATGTTTTATGTTTACTTCATTTCTCTGTCACCTTTTTATCTTCTTATTTTTTGAGTGCATGTAAGATGTCAACCTTTTCTTGAATTTTTCATACTTTCCAGCTTAAATCAGTATGACCAATTTAAGACCAAATCTTTTCCAATTTTTTTTTCATACTTCCCAATATGATTTAGTATGATTTATTTACTTAATTTAATTTGTTTTTATTAAAATTTATGCCCTTTTACATACCTTCCATTTTATTACCTTTTTTTCATACTTCCCAACATGATATTAGTATGATTTTACTTGTTTTAGTTTGGTGCAAAAATCTTTCACATTGATTTAAAAACAAATTCCTTTTTACCATCTTGTTTTTTCATGTTTTGGTTCTTTATACTTAGTCATTTATTGTTATTACACATTTCCCAATTTTAAATAGTGTGTAGTACATTTTCTTGATTGATTATATTTTACCAAGTCCTTTTTGCCTATTTCTTTTTAACCATGCATGTGTTTTTCATAATACTAGAAAAGAAACCACATCTCATATATTTCCTATAACATATACAACAAATACAAATACATGTGATAGAAATAAATATATCCAAACCATCGATAAACTCAACTATAATGAACACACACAACCATAATAATGACAACATACACATCCAACAATAATATGCCAAAATGAACCATATATATATATATATATATATATATATATATATGGTTCATTTTGGCATATTATTGTTGGATGTGTATGTTGTCATTATTATGGTTGGGTGTGTTCATTATAGTTGAGTTTATCGATGGTTTGGATATATTTATTTCTATCACATGTATTTGTATTTGTTGTATTTTATATATATATATATATATATATATAATGAGTTTTGATACAACATATTCAACCATACATAATGCTCTAGCTCGATGGTTGGGATATATCCTATCTATCTCAATGCCTAGCCATGATACCTACTGAGGCCTCAATCTAAATGCTATAAATATTACATTGTAAGGAGGCTATTTGAGATCTCAATCCCTTTACCTATCCTTGTAGGTGCACTACCTGCACCTATGACTCTACCAGTTAGGTCTAAATCTCCATCATCTAAAATACTATGGCTAGATGAAAAAATCTCTCATATTATAAGTATTTCCATGCCTATATCTGCCCTATACCCATCACTACCGATGGATTCATCCTCTCTCTCTATGCCCATATCTACCTCACTACCTCTCTAGCTAATCTGAACTAGCTTGCTTGAGTTGGGGTAGATTGTACACTTAGATCCTCTAGTGTCATGGGCTCATATGTCTATCGAGTCTCATCCAAGACATCATGAAGTGATATCCTCATCAAGGACTCCCATATCTCATCTTCATCCTCAGTTAAATCTACAAAATCACACCAGATGGATATTAGATCATTGTTATATCTTAAAATATCTATCTACCTTAACTTTCAAATAAAAACTTAAAAAAATAATTTAACCACATTTACTTACTTATCTATGTCTTGTATACTATGGTATCATCATTTTCATGACCACCTAGCATAGTCTCCCTATTTGTGTGACCTCTTAGCACCTCCTAGTCAACCCTCTTTTCTTCCCTTCCCTAGTACTAAGTTTCCATTCTAGACCTTTTGGACCACCTAAAAAATTTAAAATAGGCCATCATATTGCAAAATGTAAAAGTTTTACCCATACCTACTCATTCAACACTATGGATTATACTCATTCCTAGCCTACTGGGTCGACTAGGTTGACCCAGTGCTTTCTACCTACTGACCCCTTGTATTTTCCTAAAAAAATGTTATTTTCTCACTTTCTTCCTAAACCCTCTAAACCCATTTTACATATTCCTATTTTATACCCCTATAATATATTTTTTTTCATTTTGACATATAAAAATTCTTAAAATTATTTTTTTCTAAAAAATACGCTTAATTGAATACAAATTTTAAAAAATCATTTGAGATTCTTAGTTGCATACCTATAGTGCACCTACTGCCACCTCTGGAGCCGCTCCCTATCTATCTTATCATCTCCTTGCCATCCTAGCTTGTCTTATTTCCATATATCTCTTTTCTCTCCTCTCACAAATCAAAATAACAAATGAATTATCTTTTTTCCTATTTACAAACACTTTTACCAATTCAAAATCTTTCAATTATTATCTTGTAGATTCCTTATTTTGCTTATATCTTTGTTTTTACTCATCCATTTTGAAAACCATAAAATGCATTGGATTCCTAATGAAGTATAAAATATTTTACATTATCACATTCTTATCTTCCATTTTTTGTTTGGATTTTTTTTTGCATTAACTTCTACAGGTTCATCTAGTATTCTCTACATTATACACCTTCACATATCTTGCAATCTACTTCTTTATATATGACACCAAGGTAAGATAAAGGTATGCATTTTTCAATTCACTAATTTTATTTATATTATTTTATACTTATTTCACTTTACTTATCATCAACATGGTGTGTTATCATGTTCTATCTCAAAGCACCATACTGTGTTGCACTTACGTGACATGTGATGAGCTTCAAGTGGGGCATATATATACACATAATATTTTAAAAAATTTATCGATTATTAACACTTTATATCTTGAAATAACCTATCAAGTCTCAATATCTTTGCGTGAATGCCTTAAGGGGAGCATTGAGAAAGGGGTGGATAGACCATTGGTGCTTCGTAATATTGTTGTTTCTTTTGCCACTTGCCATCTATACACTCTTCTCCTAAAAATATTTACCATAAGCTTATTATTCTCAGTCCTACCTATTCTAGTATTTTCCTCTTTCCATCCATCTTTTTCTTACCTTAATTCCATTTTGGTTAGTCAGTTGTACTAGGTCAACTAGGTCGACCCAGTATAGTTTAGTGGTATTTTTCACTTTCTTAGCTTGTTAGCCTTTCAGCCAACCTAGCTCAGACCTAGTGAATTATCCTAAAAACACACTAGGTTGACCCTATAAAACTAAAATTTTTGGGAGGATTTAGGTCAATATCAACCTATATATATAACTTTATTTCCCACCATTTCATCAGAGAAGAATTAATAGCGAATAAGTATGAACAAACATCTACTTATTGACCATTGTACTTGAGGAATAAAGCTTAGGGTTCCATACTTTCTTTGGAGATATGGATCTTATATTGTGGAGAATTATTTTAGATGCTTAGATAGGTTGTGTAACATAGAGATAATTTATATTTATTATTTGTATATACCAAAATAATCTCTTGTGAAGCACCTTGGCCAAGGGAGAGATTGAGGCTTAGTGAGTTTGTCTTCAAAAGTAAGTATTCCTAATTTTATTTCTCCTTTTTAAGAGTAGATAAATAATGCATTTATATTTTTTTCCCATGTATTAGGACTTTATATACATTAACATGAGTATATGTCTTCTAATACATGTTTAGTTTAGTTTGGTTTACTATTTCTAGTCCCCACTTTATGCCAAAAGCTTTGGTGTGCACTAGATTAGATTTACTTTCTTGTTATTATAATAAGTGAATGTTTTAAACCTTAGGACTCCATTAGGGTTGTTGTGTGATCGTGTTAGACTATAGGCTATTAAATACTTTCTAACATGATATGTTGTGATAAGTGATCCCCTAATTGGGTCTAATAGATGTCCATATCGATCATACTCCCACCTAACAAGTGTATCCCCAATCAAAAGTGTAGGTATGCTCTATCTTCTTTGAGACATGATTTATTTATAGATATGATGAATTTCAACTGCATACACTCTAAATTCAAGATACACATCCAAAATCAATAAAAACCATTCAAATCTGAAATTGCAACTAGACAACTGAGAGAGAAACCATATAACACTTCACACAAGCAAATACTGGACAATCTTTGCAAAATTTATTGCTGATATTACCTACTCAAAGTTTACAAAGTAATTTGGTTCTAAGAACTCTCTCCCCTTTTGATAATTGACAATGCTCCTTTTATAAGATACAAGGAAGCATGTCGATCAATCTTAATCTAATTACATTTGAACATGTGTATAGTACAAATGTCCTTTCAAATGTTATAGAACAAATGATCTTTTCTAGAAAAATGACCTATAATCAATCTCTACTCTTATAAATTACACATTTTTAAAAAGAATATCCCATTTTAGAATATAATAAAATGATGGTTACAAAAGAACATTCTTATCTATCCTAACCTTGGGACCCAATGGCTGCTATGATATTTTTGTGGTTTCTTGATGGTCTCATTTCCTAGCTATTTGAAGATAAACAATGCTCCAATGGAGTAGTTAGCTCCTACATTACAAGATTAGATCCCAACCTTTTATAATACAAAGTCTATAGGGTCTCTAATTTGACAAATTGCACTCACATATCTTTGATGTGGCATTTCTATGGTGTCCCATGTCCTTCTATTCATCACTATCCATTTTATTTTAAAATTTGGATGCAAGTTTATTATGTTAAAATTGATGTCCATGTGACCATAATTCAACATCTATGGGAAATCATTTGACAGTCATGTGATCATAAATTTTAAACACATGATCCAAGATATTTACTATGTTATATTTGACAGCCTTATGACCATTATTTGACATCCATGAGAATGTCTTTGATAGTCACATGACGATTAAATTTAAACACAAGATCAAGGTTGTTTACTATGTTAAGATTGACATCCTAATAACCATCATTTGACATCTATGAGAATGTATTTGATGGTCATATGACCATTAAATTTATCATAGTTATGGGGATTATTTGCCAATCCTTCCACTTATCATCTTCTAGTTTGCTCTGCATTCTATGTGTGCCATGTGGTGGTTCTACATTAACTCAGGGATTTATTTTGAAATGTTTTGACTTGATTCACTCCATTTGATTGAGATAGTATGAATCAATGTTGGCTATTGATTTCTAAAAGGTGCTTGGTCTTTTAAATTGAGTCCACTAGTTTTCATCATTGATCATGATCCATTCGATCTGGGTCTTCTGCTTAAACATGAGCTGTAGATTTGGATTTGAGTAATTTGATGCAATTGGTACTTGTATTTTACAAATGATCAAGTTAGGTTCGAGAGCATGTATAAAATAATTAGGATAAAAATAATTAAGCTAAGTTTTAGATATACTTAAAGGGTACCCCATGAATTATAAAAGGACCTAAGCAAAAGTATTTTGGACCAAGGTTTAAATCATAGAAAAAAAGGGACCCCATGAATAATTAAAGGGACCAAGCGTAAGGATTTTAGCCTAAGATTTTTAAACTAGGCTAAACATAAAAAAAGACACTACAAAATATGACTTAGCATAAGGTCTTAACCTAAGGTTTCATTGTATAAATGAATATGATGGAAATTTGGGGTAAGGCCTTAGGCTAAGTAATAAAAGTGACCCTGCATTTTCAGTTGGACCATGCTAAGATAAAAGGGACCATGTGATATAAAATAGACCAAGCGCAAGATTTTTAGCCTAAAGTTTGGTTGTATTAAAAAAATTACCAAGCCTTAGGATAAAAATTAGACTAAGACCATGGTATTATTAATTTATTCTTGATTAAACTTAAATAAAAAATTCATCAAATTTAAATTTGAATTAAAAGGTTTAGGCAAAACATTAGTCTAGGGTTTCAAAAAACATGAATTTAATTAATCAATTACAAATCAAGGTTAATAAATTATCAATTTAATATTGAAGCAAAAAAACCCTAAGCATTCTCAACCCCAATGGGATCCATTAAACCTACAACCTAAAACACAAATATCTAATGCTATCACTTTAGATAAGATTAAAGAAAAACTATGAACAAATAAGTTAGTAGGGCCATGGTGTGGATGATATTCAAATAAAAATAATGTGCAATCATTCTAATGATACTTTGACCAAGTGGATTTTAAATTTTAATGCACAAATTTACAAAATTTGACACATAAGTCTCCATTTTTTTGAAATGGGGGAATGTTGACCTCAACAAATGGTGACTCCTGGGGGAAACATAATAATATGTTAGAATTTAGAGACTTTGATTTAGACTAATAATTAAGCTAGTTATTCCATTTGATCAATCACCATTATTAAGATTAGTTCATGGTTATAAAAAATATTGAATATGTAGAATTAATATCAAACATCAAAACTTGGCCATGCTATGTGTGTGTGCTTCAATTTCACTTACTGGTTGCCAAAGGATTTAGAGAACTTCCAAGTTCATGGATTTGATCATTCACATTGACTTTCAACATGTTTTAATGTTCATTAATAACCATGCTTCAGCTCAAGGAAGGTTTGGGCATTATTATATTAACATCTAGGCATATATAGCCCCAATATAGATGCATTTGGCTCTACTCAAGGCTTTGTTCTACTGTCAGCTAGGCATCTATAGCCCTAGTGGAGATTACCAAAATTACCTTTGCCTAGAAAGCTTTTGATTTTGTAATAAGTTATTATTTTTGTATTTTTCAAGTTATTTTAGATTTCTAGTAAATGTTGGGAACCAGGTTATCTAGGATTAGGGATTTGGTCAAATGTTTTATTTTTAGACAATCATCCTCAGCTATAAACTTTGTCCCAAGAAATTAATGTTTTTAAAAAAGTTCAAGCATGACTATGCTTAAATAATTTAAGCTTTTATCCTATATTTTTAATCCTTTTTAAAACCAATATTAAATTAGAACAAGGTTTAAAATATCAAGGAATAATTAATTTATTCATTAGTCTTTACCAATTTCTCTAAATTATAACATCAAGCTCATATTTCAACAATTCATGATCAACCAATGTTGAGAATTCATACCAACATTTCTAAAGTGTGAAGCTCTTGATCAGTTAGATAATATTTGAGCTAAAAATTGTCCAAAAGGACTTATTAGAAGTAAGGAAAAAAGAAAGATGAAACAAACAAATATTAATAGGAACTATATACAAACAAGGGACAGGAAGTAAAAAAGTAGGAAACAAATAATAGGAAATAAACTAAACTAAGCCCTATACTAACTACATAAATTACTTACCTCCTATATCAAATGGAAAATTATTTAATCTAATATAGAACTTTCAAACATGATTACTTCTATTCAATGGCCTCTTCTTGTAGATATGAGCACTTGTATGCTTATGACTTACAGGTGATGTAGCTTGGTCTCCTATCAACATTATCAGGTACATGGATTAAAGATAAGAATCTAAGACCTAATCATATTCCTCCCAAATTATCTTAATTTTTAGTAGGAGTGCTAATCCTATTTCATCCATAGATAGATAATGGCTTATATCATATTCACTCAATAATGACAGCTCAGACAGTATCCTTTGATGTCATCATTGTGTTCTTGTTGAGGTAGACATGGACTACCAATCTTTGTATAAAAAACTTCTAAGTCATCCCAAAAGTCTTCTTCATCCTAATCAAATGAATGGTGTTCATCTGGACTTCCATCAAAAACATGTTAGTCCCATACTCCTAACCTCTTGGTGAGTTCATATGACAATCCTTGATCTATTTCACCTACTTCATCTTCATCCTTAGTGAAGAGAGGTCATTATTCTATCTAATTAGGCCCTCGTTTATCTTGGTTAAAGACCTCCCAAATAATATCATCTTTTGGGAACTCTACATCATTAATGAAATCCTTAGATGAAACATCTATGTGTTTCTTTTTCCCATCATCTACCATCTCTAACTCTTTGATTCCATTTAAGAATTCATGATATAAACTCTACCAGTGATCATCTTCTTCAAGGGTATTCTCTATTTTAGAAATAAATCTACGTGGGCTATCATTTTGGCCACTTTTTGAAGAAATATTATCTTGTACTTGACCCATATCGATTTCTAACAATTCTTCTTCTTCATCTACAGATGTTCTAATGATGATGTCTTGTTGGTCCTTAGTTACAATTTATTTTACATCTTTAGGTATACAAGTCCTCTCAAATGCATTTATTTCAATTGGCTCATCTTCATATTCATCTTCATCATTAAATGGAAAATCAAAATCCTACATGGAACCTTGAGATATTCCTATAAATCTAGATGTCCCTGCAGTAAAGTCTTGATTTAGCATAATTATAGAGGTTTCAAAACTTTGTAATGATTAGCTAAAACAATATCATAGAAACTTATTTTCATTTTTTAAAATGATCCATTATTTTTTTTATCATGAAACATGTTTCGAGGCCTATTGAAATTTTGAGAAGAATAATTTCTATTAGAGCATTCACCTTTATTTCCCACTTATTTTTGTAACTGAAGAAATTCAATGCTCAATTTTCAGACTATTTATAATATCAAGTCATTTTAATCTTTTGGTGTCTCAGTATCATGAGTTGGATCATTACTATTGGATGTGGGCATTAGAGTTCTATGATTTTGTAGATGAAATCCACTAGTAGTACTAGTCAAGAACTCTAGGTTTTAGCCAGGATATGTATGACTCAAGGAAAAATGGTTTTGAACTAGTGTTAAAGTAGGTAGACTAGGAATGACATTTTGGATGGGCCAAATTGAATGAATATTGTGCATGGAATACACCATCTGACCCTAAGGCTACATTTGATCATTAATGATCATAACTTTAGAGTAGGCCTAGGTCAATGTGTTTATGAATGGGAGAGACCTTTTTAGGAACATGGAGGTCATGGGATCTATAGCATCCTTATAAATTTCTGGCTAAAGCCTCATTATATCTATAAAGGGATATGGTTCTACTAAGCATTTTTTGGAACTAATCATTAAAGGCTCTAAGGGTTTCAATAATATCCCTTTAAGTGTGGTGACCTACTAATACAAGACACATGGACTAATAATTTTGCTAAATTTATTAATGAAGATATTGTCAAATTCATTATAGCTAGTAATGCAATCCTTTGTAAGGTTTAAAAACCATTCATAGGCAAATTTTTAAAAAGTAAATCAAAATAACCTACAGGTTACATCTTCATGAGTCACATTCAACAATCTTAGAGAAAATTTGAAATTTATAACATGATCTTCATTAGTGACAACATTAGGATTGAAAGAGGGTAAATACCTTTCAGGATTTCAAGGAAGATCATGCACTATACCTAGTACATTGATTGAAGATCCACCAAACAAAGCCATACCTAGAAAACATGAGTACCTTGAATTGGTGAAGTGTTTGAGACTTTGGGAATTTCACTCATCTAAGCCTTACCTTGGGTAATTCTAGTTTGTGACTTCAAAACCTACTTAAAATATGACGCATGAAACTGATCTTTGTAAATTATAATGATTAAATTTGCATATTAATCTAATTTTGCACAAATATATGTAAAACATGACTACCTTTAATTAAACAAGCTCAAAGATACATATAGAATGATGAATGAAAGGGATATTTACACCTTTAAGCTCAAATGAACTCAAATTTGTAAATAACTAGTTAATATTTGTACTAAATTACTATTACTAACCTTAAACATGGGAAATACACAAAGCATGAACTACCTTTACATGAATGTCCATGGATATTCAAATAATATCGATCTTTGGCTAAAGGAATCCCAAAGACTAGTTTAAAACCATAAATATTGATGATCTTTACACAATTATGCTCAAATAAGCACAAATATGTAAAGAATACATTAATCTTTGAACATAATTCACCAAAATGAGAAAATATTCTATAAATTCACAAAGATATAACTAGGACCCTCCTTCTAATACCAATGAATCTCATCTTGTTGGTGCCTAAACATGTACCACGTGCTCACAGTGTTTAAGAAACACTTCTCATTTTATAATTCTAAGAATTTAGTGCATGAGTTATGGGTTTTAGTAATCCTATTACCTATTAGTGGAATAGAGGCAGAATAAGTGATTATTTCACAATATTTATATTAGTTGGTAGTTAAGAGCCACTATGGCCAAATAGTAGATCTATGTAAAATACAAAATATACTATGCTAAGAGTAGTGAATTATGACTAAGTACTAATCTAAGATGGATATTTACAATGACAATTAAACTAAAGTGATCAATTAAAAAAGAAGCAAAAGGAAGGGTAGGGCAGAAATAAAGATGTTGTTGGTCTTATTCTAGATATTAAGACAAAGTTAAAATGTCATCTAAACATGCATTTAACCAATGTATGAAGTGAGATAAATTAATCCCAAATCACAACATATATTAGGAAATATTATAAGGGAGGTATGGAATAATGAAAATAGGAACCAAACTTACTTTAAAGATTCACTCCTACAAGCAAACAACATTAGCCCAAATGTAAAAGAAGTGAAACAAATTAAATAAGCCTAAGAACCTTCAACTAATCTAGAATTGGCACAAATTATCAACTCTGCATTCAATATACACATCCAAAATCAAGAGGAACCATTCAAATCTAAAAGTAAAACTAGACAAATGAGAGAAAAACCATATACCACTTCACACAAGCAAATATTGGACAATCTTTGTATAATTCCTTGTTTATATTAATTGCTCAGATTTTACAAAGTAATTTGGTTCTAAGAACTCTATCCCATTTTGACAATTGACAATGCTCCTTTTATAGGATGTAAGGAAGCATGTCAATCAGTCCTAATCCAATTACATTTGAACATGTGTATAAGACAGGTGTCCTTTCAAATGTTCCAAAATAAATGATATTTTCTATCAAACTGACCTATAGACATTATGTGATCTTATAAATTACACATATGTAAAAATAATATCCCATTTCATAATATAATAAAATGATGGTTATAAATGAATATTCTTATTTAGCCTAACCTTGGGACCCACTAGCTGCTACAATATTTTTGTGGTTTCTTGATGGTCTCATCTCCAAGCTATTCAAAGATAAATAGTACTCCAATGGCATAGTTAGCTCCTACATTATGATCTTAGATCCCAACCTTTTATAATACTAGTTCTAAAGGGTCTCTAATTTGGCCAATTACACTCACATATCTTTGACATGGCATTTATATGGGATCCAATGTTCTTCTATTCATCACTGTTCATTTTCTTTTAAAATTTGGATCCAAGTTTACTGTGTTAAAATTGATGTGCACGTGGCCATAATTTGACATAAGTGGGAATGTCTTTGATGATCGCATGACCATCAGTTTTAAACACATGATCCAAGATATTTACTATGTTAAATTTGATGTCTTCATGGCCATCATTTGATGTTTGTAAGAACGGTTTTGACATTTGTGTGACCATCAAATTTACATGTAAGATCAAGGGTTTTTACTATGTTAAGATTGACATCCCTGTGACTATCATTTGACATCCATGAGAACATCTTTGATGGTCGTGTGATCATCAAATTTAACATAGTTATGGGGATTGTGCCACTTATCATCTTTTGGTTTGGTCTGTATTTTGCATGTGCCACATGGTGGTTCTACATTAACTCAAGCATTCATTTTGAAACATTTTGACTTGATGCACTCTATTTGATCAAGATGCTATGAATTAGTGCTTGTCATTGATTTCCAAAAGGTGCTTAGTCTTTAAAATGGGTTCCACTACTTTTCATCATTGATCATGATCCATTCAATCTAGGTCTTCCACTTAAATGTGAGTCTTATATTTGGATCCAAGTCATTAAATGTGGTTGGTCCCTACATTTTATAAAGGATCAAGTTAGCTTCAAGATCATATATAAAATACTTATGATAAAAATGATTAAGCTAAGGTCTATTTATATTTAAAGAGGAACCCATAATTATAAAAGGACCTAAACACAAATATTTTTGACCAAGGTTGTAAACATAGAACAAAAGGGAACCCATGAATAATTAAAGGGACCAAGAATAAGGATTTTAGCCTAAGATTTTTAAGATAGGCTAAACGTAAAAAAGGATCCTATAGAATATGACTTAGCATAAGGTCTTAACTTAAGGTTTCATTGTATAAATAAATATGATGGGACTTTGGGGTAAGGCATAAGGCTAAGTAATAAAAGTGACTCTGCATTTTTAGTTGGACCATGCTAAGATAAAAGGGATCATGTGATATAAAATAGACCAAGCATAGGATTTTTAGCTTAAGGTTTGGTTGTGTTGAAAAACACAACCAAGCCTTAGGATAAAAATTAGACTAAGACTGTGGTATTATTAATTCATTCCTGCTTAAACTTAAATAAAAGGTTCCTGCCAAATTTAAATTTGAAATAAAAAGTTTAGGCAAAACACTAGTCTAGGGTTTCAAAAATAATGAATTTAATTAATAAATTATAGATCAAGATTAATAAATGACCAATTTAACATTTAATCACAAAAAACCCTAAGCATGCTTAACCCTAAATGGGCTCCATTAAACCTATAACCTAAAACACAAATATCTGATGTTAGCACTTTAGACAAGATTAAAGCAAAACCATAAACAAATAAGTCATCCAAACCATAGTGTGGATGATTTTAAAATAAAAATAATGTGAATCATGTTAATGATAGTCTGACCAAGTGTATTTTTAATTTCAATGCACAAATTTACATAATTTGACACATGGGTCCCCATTTTTTAGAATTGGGGGTATGTTGAACTCAATAGAGTGGGGTCAATTTCTCATGGTATAGGTCTTAGAAGACATTTTTTGAAGTTATGATAGTTAAAATGGTTTTTACACATTAGTGTGATTTTTTTGAGAAAATGTGAGATTATGATTAGAATTGTTTTTAAGGGGAGGAACATGCTCCATAGTGTTATTTGGACTAATAGCTTGGATGGTGTGTATGGTGTCATAAGTGTTGGTAACACAATCAATGGTTGAATTTTTATTTTTATTTTTGGTAAGCATGTAATTTCCCATTGTAGGTTTAGATGGTTCAAATTGATGCATGAGGAAGTCTTGTCATTTGGTTTGGTCAAGCGCTTCTTTCATAGTTTTTAGAGAAAGATTCTAAATGCAATAATGTAATTTAGGGTGGAGAGCATTAGTAAATAGGTGAAAGAGGTTATCATTTTCCATATTATGATCAAACTTGTTAGACAATTGTTTTCCATCATTTGATTAAGATGTGTGTTGTTTTAGTTTTGAGTTGTTCATAATTTATAAAATGAGCTAATATATTTTTAAGAAGATCATTAGTTTATAATTCTTGGACTAGTCAATTGACCAAATATTATAGGCTAGTAATAGAGTGGGGTTTCAATTAATTTTACAAATCTAGAGCATATCCTAAAATCATTTTAGCTAAGATTTTAATGGCACTAAAAGTATTAATCTTAACCCAATATTTTTAAAGGTTTAAAAATGTTTTTAGATGTAAGGTAGGATCCATAGATCTATTATAAGTAATGTCAGGAATGATACCTCCTATGTCTATGTTGGAAATTTGAGGTACTAGAGGTTCATTTTGTAAATCTTTGATAGTTTTGCTGATAAGTGGGGGTTATGGTATGAGGTTACCATGTGAATCCTTAAGGGATGATGGGGGAATTAGGATTTTATGCTCCACATGGAACATGGTGAGGTTGGTTTTGAAAATTTATAAGTGATGCATTTACATCATCTGATTTGCATTATTAGTTTTAAATGTATGCATTTGGTTAAGCATTTGTAATAGAATTTGATTAGTTTGAGTAGCATTTTGGCTAGTAGACATAACATGTGAGGCATTAGTATTATGTGAGGTATTAAGATCTTGATACTCACTATGAGTGTGGGATGATGTATTATCATGTAATACACTCGTGGCATGAATATAATTAGTAGCAAAAGAAGCATTAGTAGCATGAGATGAATTAGTATCATGAGATGCATTAGTAGCATGAGATGTACTAGTATCATGAGATGAATTATTAGTATGGTTATAAATGTGGGTGTTTTGAAGAGCCTCACTAGAAATTGAACCTACCATGTTGTATAAATACTTAGCATGGAGGTAGAAAAAGACATAGAGGATGAAGACATGGTGTGGGAAGGAGACATAATAAAGGGGAAAGGTTGGGATTAAAATAAAGGGATTTCCTGAATTCCTTAGGAAAATATAGGGTAAGGTGAATGGGGTTCTCCTATATGAGGTCCCATCATGAGGTTACATATGGTTGTAAGATATTTTCCTCTATATTGAGGGTTTTCATTAATGTAAAAGATCATTTTAGTTATGTACTCAAGGTCATGCTCATATTATACTAAAAGTAAGGGGTTAAGTGCTAAGGAAGAATGGGGAGGAGTCTCATAGTTGGTAGTGTGGGTGGGACATGGACATTGCTTTGATCCATAATAGGTGCTATAAGATGTGCCTTAGGAACCCTATTGTGATAGGTAAAACTCATCATGTTTGTTTGACTCAATTATGTATTATCATCAATAAAGAAATTCATGATGAAAGAGGAAAGATTAAAAAAAATGGTAAAATAAGGATTAACATATAAGATACTAGGTCAAACCAATCAATAGTGTCTTATAAGATAATAGATAGGACATGCTAAAAAAAAAAACAGTCAAATTGGTCTACTATTTTTTGTAGATGGTGAAACTAAGGGAGTCTAAATGTCACAAAGTCAGATAGGTCAGCTATGTCTTGAAGGAAAATAGAAAAAGCAATCTATAAGAGACTGGGTCGAATAGAGTGATTCTATTCTATGGGAGAATAGAGACTGTAGGAGACATTGTCAAGTAGATTGACTATATTTTGAAGGTAAATATAGGTTTTGATAGTTATGACTCTAGATGATCTAGTGTTATTTTGTAGAATACTTGAGATAAACACATAGGCAACTAGATCTAAATAATAGATATAATTATGACACATAACACAAACCTTGTACCAACATTGGATGATACAAGTTTTAAAATAAAACATATAATTATCAGAGATCAAATAACAAAATATAAATGCTAATCTATGTGGTCATTCCTAAATATTTTAAGTTATAATTTTTAGAAATAAATGTGATAGGGAGTTGGTTGTAAAAAGAAACTAGAAAAGTAATCTAAGGACATTTTTAGGTAGTTAAAGCTGAAAGAGATATGTATTAGTGATGATACTATCTTGGTATTGAGGCATACCCATTCACTTCATAATCTTGTAATGATAAGGGTGTTGGGTTATTTTATAATATATACCATCAACCACATATTTATAAATGGATAGAAAAATGAGTTAGCGTCCCCCTTGGTGATGAATCCCAAGTAGGTATACATTGGGTAGAATTTTCTTAATGCTTTTTTATATTATGTGGTTTGGAAGTGTGTGAATAAAAGAAAAAATAGTGTGACTAAATTTATAAATTAAAGCTTCCTATTTAGTATGTGTTTTATTCTAGGTAAGCAAACAATAATATGAAAGATGAGTTAATTATTAGAAATATGAGTTAATTCTTGATGCAGGAGCATTTAGGATGTAAGGTAAATCTTGCATCACCATAGATAATATTTTGTGTATTTTAAATTTGTTTTGTAGGTTCTTAGTCAGTTGGAGCACATGTCAAAGTTTTTAGTGGTTTAGAACTTTCATAATCTTTTTAAGGATAAAATAATAACCTACTATTTTTATTAATCTTGTGTGTGTGTGTGTGTGTGTGTGTGTGTGTGTGTGTGTGTGTGTGTGTGTGTGTGTGTGTGTGTGGACATGTAAATTTCTTCATCTTATGTCATAAATCACCTCCAAAGCTTCCTGATGTAACAAATGGTTCATCAATTGGATGCACGGTTCAAAATATATGCCTCTTAGAAGTTGTGGACTCCAAGGAAAAATGCTATTTTGAAATTAGAAGGTGGTCAAGGTGGCATGGATTTTAGGTAAAGGAAAGTTTCCAAAGTGGGGATTAGTTATATAATATGAGATGAGGATGAGTTTTCAAGGAAACTTTTTAAGTTGAGTTTCTTTTTTATCCGTGAGTTTGGAAAAAGTAGCTATAGAAGGAAAAAACATGATCTTAAAAAAAAGTAAGTGGCTAAATATGAGAAGTTGCCTTATCCACTCATGTGACCTTTCCAAAATGAGGGAATAATTATTTTTTTGTCACCACACCTAGATATATCCTATATATTACTATTCTTTGATTAGATGGATATGATTTTCAATGAGAGAGATTGGGAAGCTTAAGGAGAAGCTTTTGGGATATATTCAGAGATAGATTTCTAAGACTTGATAGTGCAAATTGGTTCCAAAATATAGGTTCACTTTATTTGTAATGATATATCCCATGTGGATAGAGCAATGTAATTTATTTTGATAATAAAACATGTTTGACTCCATTCTTCACAATTTTTTGTGAGAATATTTCTTTGTGGTTGTGTTGTGTGTGATTGTTGGGTGGAGTAGCCCTACACCAGGTGGTATCAGAGTAGTAGTTCTTGAGATTGTAGGTAGATTGCTGACTGTGAGGTATTTTATATTAATATGCCTCCATGAAGAAATTGTGGTGGTGGTAGGAGAAATGTCATGATAGAAGAAGGTTTTAGAGCCCTACAAAGACTAATCGATGCATTCCAAGATGAGTTGTGAAGATGATTTGAGCCAAGAAGAAGAGAGGAAAGTGAAGATGAAGAAGAGAATTTCAAAGAAAAAAAAAGATGGTATAGGAAATCTTGAGCAAGTTAGGTTATTTAGGGCCATTTCCAAGATTGGAAAAAGGCCAAAGATTGAAGTTTCTATATATTCTAGAAACTTAAACCCAGAAGAATTGATCAATTAGATCGATGAATTGGAGGAATACTTTAAATGTGAAGATGTTGAAGACCCTAAAAGGGTAAAATTTATAAATACCAAGATAAAATGACGTGCCAATGTTTGGTGGAAGGAAGTCCAATTAGAGATAAATTGGAGAGGAAAAGAGAAGATCACCAAATGGGATAGAATGGTGGAAAATTTGAAGAAACAGTTTATTCCTATAGATTATGAGTTGGATTTGTTGAAAAAGTTGTAAGATTTGAAACAATAAAATATGAACGTTAAGGAGTATATAGAAGAGTTCTACAATATTATTATTAAAACAAGCCATTTAGAGTATAACAAGGAAAAGGTAGCATGTTACATTAATGGGTTGAGGCCAAGCATTCAAGAGGAACTAAGTCTAGTTAGAATGACTACCATAGAAGATGCATACCAGTTTGACATGAAGGTAGAGGAGAAAATGAATAAGAGTTTTGAGAGCAAACAAAGATGAAGAGGTCATGGTAGAAGGATTGGTGTAAGATCCTATGGAGGACAAAATGAATATCAAAATAAAAATGAAGAAGCAAGCACCAACAAAAATCAAAGAAGATATAATGCCTATCACCCTCGAGACCAAAATAATGGTGAGTAAAAAGGAAGAAGAAGATATGGATGAGGAGCTAGAAGAGGAGGCTTTAGAGGAACTTGTTTTTGATGTGGAGAAGAAGGAAATCAAGCTTATTAATGTCCCCAACATCAAAAAATGATAAATAGATGACCTGAAGGGAATGCACAGGGTTCACATGTAGATGAAGACACTCAGTCTAAACATTTTGTAGATGCTAAAAGAGGGGAAGCCATTATCATAAGGAGAACCTTGTTGAATGAAGATAAAGAACTAGTCCAAAGGAAGAGTCTATTTTTAACAAGATGCCAATATGGAGGTAAATGTTGTGAAGTTATTATTAATAGTGGTAAAACTGATAATCTAGGTTTAGAGGATATGGTAAACAAGTTTAAACTAGAGAGGAAAAATCATCCACACCCATATCAGATTACATGGTTTCAGAAGGACCATAAATCTTTGGTCCATGAGTAGAGTCTCATTAAGTTCAATATTAGAGGATACTATGATGAGGTATTGTGTGACATCATCTTAATGGATGCATGTCATTCACTATTAGGGAGGCTATGGTAGTATAATAGGTGTGTTATCCATGATGGCCATGAAAATACCTATTCCCTGATAAAATATGGAGTGCATTACAAATTAAAACCCTTAAAGGAGGTAGAAGATAAGGTATGTAGTAATGATAGAATTTATTTGGTTGATGGCAAGAAATTTATGTAAGGCATGAGGCAAGAGCATATGTGTTTTGCATTGGTTCCTAAGATAAACAAGGAAAAATGTGTAGATGTACCAACAAAAGTTTTAGATCTTCTAATGGAATTTAAGGATATTGCATTTGATAATGCACCATAAGTTTTACCACTAGTAAGGAAGATAAGTCACCAAATAGATTTGATACCAAGAGCTGGTTTGCTAAATAAGGTATCCCATAGAATTACTCTTATAGAGAATGAGGAGCTAAATAGGAAATTTCAAGATATATTGAAGAAAGGACTAATAGGGGAGAACCTAAGTCCATGTGTGGTACATACATCACTAGCATCAAAGAAGGATATAGAATAGAGGATGTGTATAGATTTGAGAGCTATCAATAAGATCACGATCAAATACCAATTCCCATTGCCAAGGATGGATGACATAATAGATTACTTGAGTGGATCCAATTACTTCAAAAATATAGATTTGAAGAGTGGATATCACCAAATTTGGATCCAAGAAGGAGATGAGTGGAAAATAACATTCAAAACAAAAGAAGGTTGTATGAGTGGTTAGGCATGCCATTTGGGATAACCAATGCACCAAACACATTTATGCAGCTCATGAATGAGGTACTAAGAAAAATTTTGGAAAATTTTATTATTATTTATTTAGATGACATTTTGATTTTCAGAAAAACTTGGAAAGAGAATTTGATACATATCAAAAGAATTTTTGAGAAGTTGAGGGAGGAGAAGTTATTGATTAATCTAAAGAAATGAAATTTTTCAAAGAAAGAATTGGTATATTTGGGATTTATTATCTTAGCTTAGGGTCTTAATATGGATCCAAAAAAATTAAGGGCTATTGTCAAATGGCCTACACTAAGGAGTGCTACAGAGGTAAGATCTATTCATGGTTTGGTGAGTTTTTATAGGAAGTTTATCAAGAATTTTAGTAGCATTTGTGCACCCTTAACTGAAATAATGAAAGGGGATAGAAAGGAGTTTAAGTGGAATATAGGAGTAACCAAGAATTTTGATATGATGAAGAAGAAAGTCACTGAACAACCTATTTTATCACTTCCATATTTTAGAAAGGTATTTCAAGTAGACTATTATTCTAGTGGGAGTATTATAGGTGCGGTATTGAGTAAGCAAGGTAAGCCCATTACCTATTTTAGCAAGAATCTTAATGATGCCAAGAAAAAGTATTCTATCTATGATCAAGAATTTTATGCTATAGTTTAGGCTTTGAAAAAATGGAGACATTATTTATTACCAAAGGAATTTATTTTATATGATGATCATCAGGCTTTACAATATCTTAATAACTAAGGAAATTTAAATCAAAAGCACTTAAAATGGGTTGAGTTTTTATAGAGTTATACTTTTGTTTTATATCACAGGAGTGGCAAGTCAAATTGAGTTGTAGATGCCTTAAGTAGAAGCAAAATTTGTTTATAGATGAAGATAGAAGTTGTTGGGTTTGATGAATTCAAAAGTTTGTATCTTGAAGATCCAAACTATGTAGAGGCTTGGAAATCTTGTTTGGAACCTATTACTTTGGATAGGACAAAATAGTTAGATTTCATGATCCAAGAAGGTATGTTATTTAGAGGAAACTAGTTGTTTATTCCAAAGATTTCTATGAGAGAGAACTTGATTAAGGACAAACATAGTGGAGGGTTGGTAGGAAACTTGGGTTGAGATAAGACCATTGATCTTGTTAGTGAGAATTACTACTAGACATAGTTACTCTAGGTTGTGAATAAATTTGTGTAAATTTATAGAGCATACTAGATGGCCAAATGAGTAAGTCAGAATACTAGATTATATCAGCCATTACCTGTACCAAAAAGACCATGGGAAGATATTAGTATGGACTTTGTTCTTGGTTTACCAAGGACATAGAGAGGACATGACTCAATATTTGTGGTAGTGGACAAATTTTCAAAGATGGCACATTTTATTCCATATCAAAAGACTCATGATGTTGTTCATATTTTAGAGTTATTTTTTAAATAAGTGGTAAGCCTACATGGTCTACCAAAGAGTATAGTTTTAGATCAAGATACCAATTTTTTTGGGTATTTTTGGAGGACTTTATGGAAGAAATTGAAGACTGAATTGAAATTTAGTCCTACACACAATTTGCAGACTGATGGACAAATAGAGGTGATGAATAGGATTTTGGGAAACCGATTGAGATGATTAATAGGAGATAGACCCAAGGGATGGGATTTTATTCTACCCCAAGTAGAATTTGCATACAATAATTCTATTAATAGGAGTATTGGTAAATCCCCATTCCAAATTGTATATGAGAGTAGTCTGAGGAATGCTTTTGAATTAAAGAAGATGGAAAAAGGAGAAAAGGGTATTGTTGATGCTAAGGAATTTATAGAACACTTAAATAACTTTCATGAAGAGGTAATAAGTCATATTAATAAGATTAATACTATATATAAGGCAAAGGTAGACCAAAATCATAAATTTAAGGAATTCAATATTGGAGGTCAATTTGTGGCTCATCTTAGAAAGAAAAGATTTCGTGATGGAACATATAACAAGATAAAAATGAAGAGGTTTAGACCATGCAAGATTCTAAAGAAAAATGATTTAAGAAATGCCTATGAGGTGGAATTTACATATGGGGTCAAAATTTGATCTATGTTTAACATTATTGATTTGATATAATATCATGGAGACAATGAGGTTGGACCAGTAGAGGAATTATGGAAAATTATAGAAACTACTCTAGAGAAGGAAGAGATAGAAGAAATTTTAGATATCCATGTGGCTAGAAGTACAAGGAGTAGGTAATATGAAGAATAGTTGGTTAAGTGGAAGGGAAGGCTTGTTAAAGATTCATCATGGTTGTTTAAGGTATAGGTTGAGCATCTTGGTTTTCCTCAAACACTTGAGATGTGACTAGGTCACCTCTCAAATGACCCTGGGTGTCTAATGCAGGAACATCCAAGGTGTAAGGGCAATCATGTAGCATAGTAGATAATATTTTATTGATTTTAAGTATGTTTTATAGTTTCTTAGCAAATTGGACCACATTTTAAAGTATTCAATGGTTTATAGCTTTTAAAAAAAATTGAAGGCTAAAAATAGTAACCTACTATTTTTAGTAAACTAGTATTTATGTGTATATGGAAATGTAAATTTCTTCATCTTATGCCATAGATCACCTCCAAATATTTCTAACGTAATAAATGGTTCATCAATCAGATGCACCATTTAAAAGATATTCCTCTCAAAAGTTGTAGACTCTAAAGAAAGTTGTTCTTTTGAAATTAGAAGGTAATCAAGGTGGCATGGATTTTAGGTGAAGGAAAGTTTCCAAAGTGGGTTTTGGTTATCTAATATAATATGAGGATGAGTTTTCAAGGAAAATTTCCAAGTTGAGTTTCATTCTTATCCTCAAGTTTAGAAAAAGTAGCTAGAGAAGGAAAAACATGATTAAAAAAAAGGTAAGTGGATAAATATGATAAGTTTCCTTCTCCATTGATGTGATCTTTCCGAAATGGGGGAATCTTGATTTTTTTGGCACCGCACTTAGATATATCCTATATATTACTATTCCTTGATTGGATGGACATGATTTTCAAGGAGAGAGAGATTGGGAAGCTCAAGGAGAAGCTTTTGGGATATTTTTAGAGATAGATTTCTAAGACTTTGCAGTGTAGATTGGCTCCAACATATAGGTTCACTTTATTTATAATGATATATCCCATGTGGATAGAGCAATGTAATTTACTTTGATAATAAAACATGTTTGATTCTATTATTCACAAATTTATATGATAATATTTCTTTGTGGTTGTGTTGTGTGTGATTTTTGGGTGGAGTAGCCCTGCACCAATTCCTTTTCTTGAAGAATATAGGTTTAATTCATATAACCAAGTATGAAAATAGTATAGAACAAAATCAACTAGGTCAATTTTGTATGTTGAGGTAAGATCCAGAGAAACATAGTTGACTCAATCAAATGAGTCTCTTAGGTGAGAAATCAATCTATAGAAATATGTTGATCCAATTGACCTAGTTCATTGTAGGATTATAGTTTTATAGATTGAAAACTATGAAAAAAATGACTGTAATGAACAAAAGAAATGACTGAGATGGTGAGAATGAACTTGATGATTTTGATGATGTTAAAGTTATTATATTTATATTGTGTCATCTAGATGAATATTTTTAATGTGATAACAAAGTTGACTAGGCCAACTTAGCCTAAAAACTTATATGCAAAGAAGCAAACTGAGTTGAGTGGATTGATCCAATTATCTATGGTTGAAGATAACCTGTAAAAATAAAAATAGAGTCAATTAGAGATAATGTGTGTTAAACCCAAGCACATAAAGTTAGACTGAGACTATAAATTTAATCTAATGATGTAAAAATTAAATAAAAAATAAATGAAGCTATGAAATAAAACCTATAAGGTTTAGCTTACATTAGGTTCATCAAAATGTATACAAGATAAAGTGAAGGTGATCCATAAATCAATCCTATCTTGGAGAAGATAAATCAAACTAGCCCTTCCACTTGTTGGTACATTTAAACAATTGGGGTCATGACTAATATGAATCTTCTAAATGTAACTAAGGGGTGTATTACCATATAATATCACTAGAGAGGGATCCAAATCCTCTAGTAAATCAAAACCACACAATAACCATAGCTATGTACTATGTTTTCTTATCAAATTAAATGAAAAAGTAAATTAAATCTCATCTAGTGCTCACCAAATAATGTGGCACAAAATGGGGATGATAAACTTAAAAGTAAACATGCAAAGAAGAACTCTACTCAAGTCAATGTAGAGGTAATCTTAATTCATGGAGAGATAAATGCTTTCAAAAGCCATTACTTTTACTACTTATATCTACCAAAATAAAGGGGTAAGAGTTATAAATACTTACCTTGAAGATGAAACCATCAAGGCCCAATCTCTCCCTTGGCCAATGGTGCTTTACAATAGGTTGTTTTGGTTCATAAGGATCACAAAGATAGTCAAATCTAGGTGATAAGACTTATCCTATACATCTAAGACTTTTCCATAAGAAAAAATTCTTCTCTTTAAGTGTAAAGCCTAAGTAATGACTCCTCAAGTAGAATGGTGGAAGAGCAGATTGTAAATAAGTGCAAATGAATGTTTATCTCTATTTATCTCTAATGAAAATGGAAAAAAGGATGTTTTCATATAGCTGGATCCAACCCTAAACTCTTCTAAAGTTTTAGCAAACACAATCAGCCCAGTTGACCTAGTTATTTAATAAATAAAACATTTAGGTCCCAAACTAGGTCAGCTAGGCTAGCCTAGTCCTATAACGTGCTCATTTTTAAGAACAGGGGTGACCCATGTGACTTTGTTCAATAAATAACAAAAAGATATTTTGGCTTAGGTAGGGGATATTTGAGGTAGTGAAGTTCTTGGAGGAGTGTGTAAGGGAGGTTTTAAATCTTATGGAAATGTATAGGAGAGGTTTGTGTCAGTTTCAAGTGGTGGTATAGGGAATAACAATCTTATGAAGTCCCAATGGTTTGTCCACCCCTTTCCCAATGCACCTTTTAAGGCATGCACTCAAAGAGATTGAGTCTCAATGGGTTCTTAAAATAGAGAAAGCATCATTAATTGATAAATTTTAAAAATATTGTGTGTATACAACCTCCCACCTAAACATCTCCTTAGCCTTAACGAATCACTACCAACTAGTGTCCAAATCCTATGAGGTCATAGCAAAAAGATCTCAAGTATTGTAGGAATGCCTTGATGTGGTTCCTATCAAAATTAAAGTGCTTGATCAATGACTCTGTGACTCACCATTTACCCTCCAATAATTCATTAAGGCTCTCTAATGCATGATCAATGATAAATACTTGAGCCTTGATGGCTTCCCATGTGAATTATATAAAGCTAAATGGGAATTTGATGGGTTATACTTGATTCAGGTTCATAAATAATCCCTATAAACCATTTTTTGGGAGATTTAACTAATCAAGGTAATATTAAGTTTATACCCAAAGAGATAAATCCATAGCTCATTACTAGCTGAAAGCTGATCACCTTGTTGAATGTCTCCTAGAAATTTCTTACCAAATCGCTTACCACTTTGATCTATTTTATTCTTCATAAACTTATTAGACCTAAACAAACCAATTTCATTATAGGAAGGTATATTATTGATAACATAATTTCCATTTTTGAGGGCATGGAATGGGCTTGGGTTTCTCATCAAGGAACCATTTTTATCAAGCTTGATTTTGAAAAATCCTATGACATAATTGAATGGCCGTTTATCATGGCTATGCTAAAGGCTCTTGGTTTTAGCCAATACTTTGTTTTGGTAATCCAAAATTTAATTTTAGATGATTTAGATTGCCTAACCATTAGTGGTTTTAAGTTTGATAACATTTATTTTCACCACTTTATTAGGTAAGGTTTCCCTCTCGCTATGGTGTTAGATGTTCTCTTCACAGAAGCTTTAGGATATCTTCTTGCCTCTTTAGTTGATCAAGGATTGGTTTAAGGTATAATTTTTACGTGACCACTCTTCCTAAATTATTAATGGGTATTTTTCATATGACACTTTCCTTATGCTCAAAGAAACAAAATGAACCTTCATTGAAGCTATGAAGTGTCTTAATATTTTTTGTTTGGCTTTTGGGTCTAGCTTGTAATGGAGTAAGACTCATTGTTTTAGACAAAGTATGATGATTATGCCTAATTGAATTATTTAATTTAATTGGGAATGGATTGTGTAAAGATAATAATTTAAATTTCTTGGAATTATTTTGCCTTTGATTGATCTTTGATGTAGCCATGGTAGTATGTCATCAGTAGGGTGGAGAATAAGGTTGAATATTAGATTACCAAGTCATTATCCTTATTAGGGAAATTCCAATTTTACACTAAGATTATGGATACTACCCATGTCTATTATTATACTATTTGGTCCCTTCAAAATCATTTTATGACAACTTAGATAAAACTTTTATGGAGTTCCTTTGATATAATTTCAATAATACCAAGGGTTTTCATCATGTGGCCTAGGATATTTGCCTTTCTTGAGATAAAGGAGGCATGGAAATTATTGATCTTTATAAATAGAGTGAAAATTTATGTGATAAATGTGTTATCCATGTCATTTAATGTAATGAGGCTTATAAAATCATGTTAAATCATGTATCTACACTAGGGTTCCCTACGGTAAACCTAGTTGGAAGAATATAGGCTTCTACACCCTTTTCATCACTACGACTCTTGTCAAATGTATATATAAATATTTTAAAGATATCAAGCCATATATGAAATGGATTGGGCTGGTTTTCATAAATTTATATCTTTAAATGATCACAACATCTAATGGTATCCTATTATGATAAGGACTAATATTTTATTGGTTAAATCAGTTGGATTAAATCCCTCAAACTCTTTTGGAAAGGCATTCTCACCATTCAAGATTTAGTTGTTGTTAGGGACTTGATTATTTGTCTAAATTTTGAAATTAAATTTCAATTAGATAATGGTGACTTAAATTTTATCCTCCACATCCAAGATATTATTTCTGGTGATATGCTTCATAGTTTGGGCTCGCAACCACCCCAAGCATGGTAGAAGGACTAGAAATGGAATTGTGACACCCATTTTAAAAATTATTCTCTAGGTCTTTTGTATCAAGTCAAAATCCCATTCTCTCCTACTCTCTATAATATCAATATGTATTAGGGACTTAAATCCTCCCCTAGGAATTAGCTTACTAGACTTGACAAAATTTGGAATGCTAGGATGGAACCTAAGATCACCCATTTTCTATGGTACCTTGACTATCAAGGTCTCTCACTCGAGGAAAAGCTATCTCATGTGAGCATTTTCCCCCCCATGTGTCCTACCTACCATTAAATTGAATAATTCAATCACCTATTTTGGCTTTACCCACAAGCCCAATCTTCTTGGAATTGGATTATAGCCTATTATGACCCTATCACCCTAAGAAATTTTCTTGATAACTTTATCTTCTAGGGGACTCAACCAACTGGCCAACATCTATTCCTTTTATATAGAATTTTTTAGATCCATTATTATTTTCTAGCTATGTAAGGCCTAAAATAATGTTATATTCAATAATGATGAATGTTCTTATCTTTTTTATATTATCAACAAGTTTTATGTTATTTTGTTAACCTACATGTATATTAAAGCACAAATAGAACAAAATTTGATAGAGTTTTACCACCTCCAAGAGTTTCTAGACCACTAGGGGAGTTCTCCCTAAAATATGAGTTACGTACCACCAGATGGGCCACCCGAGGAGATGCCTTTGCCACCTGTCAAGAGGTAAAAAATCTAGTTTCATAGTCATGTCCACTTCTCCACTTAATTTTATTGAGGGGTGGGATTCATCACCACCATGTGGTAAAGTTGACACAACTCCCTCTCACAAAGGCTCTCTTATTGGCACTATTATTGAGGTATAACTCGTTTATGACTACACTATTGATATGACTTTAGACCCCATGGATGGTTGGGTGATGTTAGATATTCCTATCATAGAGCCTTCCACTTGGGTTACTTTTCCACCCAAGGATGATACTCTACCTCCTCCATTAGGTCTTGTATCTTTTTATTAATTATTGTGTTGGGTTAATCATAATTTGTGCTTAATTTTTATGTAATTTGGTTTTGAGTGTGGTGGGTTAGTCAGCCTTATTAACTCTTGATTTTCACCCGTGTTGAGATAGGGTTTTTTTCCTCTGATGAGGATTTTGAGCCATGTATACCAACTAGATGCTTTTATATGTAAATCCCATGTATTATTATTTATATAATGTATGCTATCCTAAATAATTCCAATAGTAAATTTCATTATTATTTTTTGCTAAAATAATAAAGTAAAACTAATGAGGGGAAAATATAGTTAAATGTGCCCCAATAAGTGGAGCTTGTTTCCTTATAAAATATGTAAAAAAATGATATGATTGGTACAAAAATGATTTACTTGATTACATGCACAACATATGCATGGGTCCATAAAAGGGTATTGAGAATTTACCTCTTTTTCCCTATATACACTATGTGCAACTGAATATTTTTCATATCACTTTGTAAATGGTCATGATAAAACATTCTAACCCTTCTCATACTCCTTAAAAATTGTTAGTTGGTGCAGGGTAATACATTGGAGATTATGCCAATAAATTTTCAACAACAAAATGATAAAAACCTAGGTGATTCAAAAAAAAGTAATAAACCTGAAACAACTTTCTTAGAGAAATAAACACCATAGTTTTTTTACGAATTTGCTAAAATATTGATAAATATTCATAAATTATATTTCAAATGAGACTTTCAAGAGAAAAACATTTCAAAATAGTAAGTGCAATAATCATCAAATAAGATCTATCATTATGATTGAACCCATGCACTAACACCAATAGTTGGTTTCACCATGGATTATCCCATGCAATAGTGTCAAATATCAACATTGTATGTAAGGAGTTAATAAACTCAAAAAACTAATCTTAAGAATTATCTCCCCTCGCTCACCACCTTGACAAAGGCCTCTAACTATCTAGCATAATTTTATTAGTTTATAATATACATTTTTGTACCAAAGTTAAGCTCCTTCTTCAATACCCACCTAAGGAACAATCATAATGAATGCAAATGAAAAGGAGAACAAATATATAAATTAAAGATAATTAGGAAATTTTCAAAATCTAGGCAAACATCTTTCATAAAATTGAAATCACCCAAGACTAAAAACATAAAAAATATACCTTTAAGTAGGAAGATAAAAAAGGTCATTGACTCAACTAGTCGCAAGACATAGTTTTCCATCTACAATTTACTTAGACACTTCCTTTCTATTTTACAAGTGCATCCACCACTAGATTCCCTTTTCAACTCACAAAATTAGAGAAAGTCATTTATCATATTTAGCTGATAGTCTTGTGCACCACATATTGTTCTATGATGTGCTCTAATAGTTTTGTTTACTCGACTACACTTACACACTTGTACCCATGAAATATTTTTTCTTTTCTTTTTATAAATAAAAGAATATACTTGACTACGCTTACACTATACTCACATTATTATGCAAATTTATTCATGATTTTATTATTATTGTTTTTTTTTGGATATCAACACCACTCATCCATAGATGTCACTTCTTTAAATATATGTTACCAATGATAAAAAAAATTAACATTTCCCACATTTTTACTCAAACACCTCTATATTTATGTTCTTTCCCCATTTCACATGAACACCTTTTTGAGTTGATAATGAAAATAATTTAAACTTATTTTTCAAGTATTTTTATTAAATTCATGTAAATTAGTGTTTATTTATTATTTTCAATGCCTCCTTTTAATATATCTAGCATCCCACTCCTTTCAAAACCTTCCAACCATACCCTTTCTATTCAAGGTGTTTAGTTTCTCTAAAACACAATCGAGGATTAAAGAGGCATATAGTGTAATTAATATAATGTATGGAAAATAATAGGGCTCGAGATCCTCCTCAATACTAATGTAAATGATCTGAATGAACATGCACATAAGGCCATCTATCAGATGCCATTAACTTCTCTCTAAACTATTGTGTATGAATAAGTCTTTTGCCAGTCACATCCTTTATATGTAAAATTACTTCACAATATTTTCAAACATTAATTAGGGCACAACTCATTTACAATATTCCTTATGGGCCTCTCATTTTTCTGTAAAACTCCACAAAATTTATAAACACTAAGTATGGCACAACTTATCTATAATATTCTTTATGGTCCTCTCATCCCACTCTGATTCTAATATTTAATCTGATAATTAATTTGATATGTTCACATTGAGTTATTTAAAATTAACATCAATAAGTATATATACAAGTATATGAGTTAATTGTGTTTCTATTATTTAGGATACAACTTTTATTTTTTAGCTATTATCTATTATACTAAATTGTTATATGTAGGGTTTCTAATAACATCCTTAAGAAAATCCTAATAACCAATGTTAATTTAGACTAAATTAAGATTCATACATCAAATTTTGATGTACTAACCTATAAATATACAAAAAATTGATGGATTGATACCAAGCATATTGACATAAAATAAAAAAATTATATTAATAAAATCATATAAAATTTCTACGTGATCTTGTTTTATCTTAGGAGTCATTAGTGAACTCAACATTACAATCTTCAGATCTTCATTAAAACCAAAATTAAAATAAGTTGTTCCTTAATTAACTTATGTAGATCGATCATTAATAAATCAAATGGTTGGTATAATAGAATGCTTACATCTATAAATAAAGGCTCACATTCCCTAAAATATATATGATTGCTTAAATCAAAAGGAACTATATTGTTATGATAGTAAGAAGATAAATCTATATATGATCCCAAATAATCTTGAAGGTGTTAATCATTAGAGAAAGTTTCAATTGAAAAAATCTCAAGGGAATCTTCCTCATCAATAAATTCAAGATTTAAAATTAATAAATATGTTATAGTATTTACCTATTGTATATGATTTGTATTATATTTGAAAAAGTGATTTTGAAGGAATTTATTTTAATAAAACCATCTATATTTTCATGAAAATGTATATTTTTAGTTCTATAACCTTAATTAAATCCAATACCTTGGTTAAATTGATGAAAATATTAAGAGTAGGTTAATTCATACATTTCTCATGTTTCCTTAAATGTTGGCCCTTTTATCCCCATTTATATGTAAATTTCAATCCAAAACCATATTTCTTTGAAGCAGTTTTATCTAGGCAAGGAAGTTGCTCTATCTTATTAGTACTAACACACATGTCCACTCTAGGCCCTTTAATTTTATCATCATAATATGGTGTAGTAATAGGTGTAGATGATTGATTACATCTATTATATTCTTTTGGGATAATATATAGTTCACCTTTATCAAAAGGTATATATGTCATATCTATATTCCCAAGGCCAATTGTATTAAATTTAAGCTTTCATAAATGTTTGTCTATACTATCATTTTAAGTGTCATTATCCTATTCTAGGTTTTGATACTTTCACCCCATTCAAATTTAGTTAAATGTTAGATAAAAATGACTTGTTTTTTCATTATATATGGTTATAATGTATTGAGATGTAAAACAACCCTCCTTATGGATTCTGTCATTTTATAAAATTGAAAAGAAACACCATCCATGGGAAAACTATATACAAGTCTCTCATTAAAAAAAAATCCATGTAACATATAAGGAAATGGATACATGGCATGAATTCAAGGCCTACCAAGTAAAAGGGTATATTTCATATCATTAGATAACACTTTAAATTCTATATCTGTATTTTTTGTGTCAAATAGTAATGTTGAATGTAATTTATCCAAGATCCTTTCTTGAATATTTTCAAATCTCTTTCTGATCAATCATACTTTTTAAGATCTTGTATTCTAATTCTAAATTAATTAATAAAGGTTTAATTATGAATATATTTAATCTTAAACCATTGCATATAAGGAATCATTTAATCTTTTTATTTTACATGATCACTTTATTGTACAAGCTTAAATTTGTATCCATAATATCCTTAAAAAGCATGCCTTCTGACTCACAATAGATAAGGATCTCAATATCCATCACTATTTTAAAAATAGAATAAAAGTGTGTGGGTAAAATACCATGTGGTAACATAGTATCATGCAAGGCCTCATAATTTACATCTTTATAAAAGTTAGACCTTGTAGTAAATTATAAGATATATGTTTTGGCATGAGTATCTTAATTTGATCTTTGATATTATAATGCTTAGTGACATGCATTCTAACTCTAGGAACTTTAGGAATATTAGTGGGTATTTTATTTAACCCCACCATGAAGGTGAGAGGAATTATGATGGATCGATCCATTCTATTCCTTACACCTCTAGGTTGTTATATCATCTACCTCATAATGAGTCATCATATCATACGCCACACAATAAATATCATTGAGTGAAATTAAGGAAAATTTATCATCACAGTGGTATCAACACATAAAAAATCATTATCAAACATAACCCAATCATGTATTAAACCACATGTTAAAATTATATGATATGATAGAGGAAGGAAACATACAATCATTGATTAATGTTTACATAACCATCAGATCATCTCACTTAAGAACGTATAAAAAAAGGAGTCCTCCATGTAAATACGACCATAAAAGCACACACCATGTATGAATGACATCTATAAATTAAGAAAAAATAAAATAAAAAATAATATATATAATCTAAAATGGGAAGGAGAACTAAGGATTATGAAAGCCCATGTGGTCTAAGAAAGAAGAGGCCTAGTGATAAGGCACATTAAGTAAAGAGTTAATAGAAACCCTGGATAAATGAGATATGAATTTTCACATAAAAATTAGTCCATATAAGGGGGATATGAGTGAAAAATGATAAGTTTAATTATTTTATATAAAATTTTAATGCAAAAGTGGATATAGGTTAAAAAATAAGACATTAACCAACTATAACATGCATAATGGTAGATATGATCTAAATATAGTAAATGAGTACCTATATAGATGATTAATATCAAAATGAATGAAAGTACATTGAATGATTGATAGTTGAAAAATTGGGTTTATAGGCACATGCCTAATTATGACTCCATCTCTAACAAATAATGAAAATGTTAGTAAAACACAAAGTAAAATGTGCCAATAAGAACCAAATTTGAACTAATTATTGATATGTATAAAAACATGATATTAACATTGAAATTACAAATCTTGTTCAAAACTAATTTATCTACAGTTATTCTAATTATAAATTATTTACATGTAATGTTAAATTATATGTGAAGTATTATTAAATTAATTCCCAATCCAATATTTCTCTCTAGGTATCACCAATGATTTAACATGCATATGACCATGTATTTAGAGTTACATAAAACACATGAAACCAAGCCACATGGGAAGCATAGATGTACTTATGGTCCACACTTATTCATGTTCCTTCAAATGTATAGGTCAGGATATGTGTCTTCTACATATACTAGAAAACTTGTATTACATTTATTCCTTTCAAATATTGTGAAAATGGCTTATTTAAACTTTCCCCAATAAATTAGATGTGTACCATGTGTTTCCCAACATCATTTGGCTATAATGTGCAATGTGCGAACAAGTGAAGGTAGACACCCCATATCTTGAGGTAAACAAGCTTGTAGGTCTTAAACTTACACTTTCATGCATGTTGAATTGTCATACTTTGGTAGTTTATATATCCCTATTATACTTATTAAAAAAAAAATTAACATATGATACATGTCAAACCCAATTCATAATTATTTCTTTTAATAGTTTGATTCAAATCTTCTATGTATTATATATGATTAACCCACATTATTTTAACCTATTATTTATAAAAATAAATAAATGTTTTAATGTTAATAGTGTAAAAATATATTGATATCAAAATACTAAAGATGTACAATAATCAACAATTATGACTTTAAAAATTGATAAATATGGAAAATTATTATTTTTGGAAAATAATATAAAGAGATATACTTATGTCAAATTAGGATTTTTGTTGAATTATTCAAATTTATGATGGTGGAAATAAATAAAAGAGGTGACTCTATACTTCAGATAAGGAATATAATCTAAAACTACTTCTGGAAAGGTCTGCTATAAGTGGATAGTAGCACAAGTCACTCATGTCCATTGACTGTAGACTTATCCCAATTGAATTTGATATCTTACTAATATGTGAAGAAAATAATAATAAGATTCCCAATGATGGAATATTATAGATAGATATAAAGATATTTATTTACAATATCACTATAGGTGGACAACAACATAGGCTACTCAAGTCCATTTACTACATACTTATCCTAGTTGAGTATGATGAAAATCTAATTATTTCACCACTTGCACATCCATTAATTATGGTAATTGATGTATTTTCATATATTTAATATCATGAAAATACCTATCATTAAAATATCCTATTTTCCATCACACATACCAAATATATGTCAAATGTGTGTGTCAAGGTGGGGGTGTCAGGATAAAGTGATTGAGTTGGAGTGACCTTGGTTATTCCCCTTTGAATGACCAAGTGTTACATTGCATGTCAATACTTTGAAGAGGGATCAAATCCAAATGTAGTTATCCTACTCACATGTATGTGTGAAATTGTGAATCCAAGTATAGATGTGTTTTTTCCTATTTTTCCCTTGGCACAAACATGAAAATGTAAATTTAGCCTTTTGAAAAGCTTGAATCTAGATTCAAAAAATATATAGATAGAACATGAAATATATTTTAATAAATTTTGAGAGTGATGAGAGTCATTATTAATGTTTATAGTAACATCATATTTATATAAGTTTTCTATTTTTAATTTATGGATCTATTGGTGCACAAAAATTGTCCCAAGATAAGACCTTGACAAAAATAATAATTAAATGAAATGTGAACCGAGATAAGTTCCAAAAATTGTTCCTAGACAAGTTTTCTCTTGGAGGACAAGATCGCAATGCCATTCCTATCTGTCAAAAACCAAATTGTCTAAAAATAAAAAGAGATCAAGGTTGGGGATCCTACATGAAAAAATGTGAATATGACTACCAAATGGATGAATGTATGAACCATAATAGTAAAGACCCAAGAAAAGTGCACCAAAATATACCTTATTTTATATCAATAGTTTATATATACAAAGTTACAATAAATGACATAAAGTATGGGCTTGTATAAAATTTGGGTGTCTTAATTTTACCCCATTTATTCTAGTAATGGAATTTCTAAGAAAGAAAATAATGAAACTTGAGTGTGTAGACACTATTTATCTTGTGACTTAGAATTATGATTATGCAAAATACATCATGGAAGAATCTCCAATAATACATTTAGTAGTTAATGTCCATATATAAAATCTAAAAGCCTAAATTTTAAATGTAAAGAGTGGGGAAAGAGTACACCTATATGCATGTAGTATTGTGTCTTTTTTGGAGAATTATTGTGTTTTATAGAGAAAATAAAGGATGCTTTCTATTTTGTTCATTTCCTCTCCAAGGAAATAAACAATCACTTGAGAAATAAAAGGAGAGTAATATTACATCGGGTGTCACTATACCCATGACCATATTGACTTGAGTATTTAGTCTACCTCTAATAAATTATCCAAAGATAAGATCATGGAGAAAACATTCCCCTTACTAAAGCACTTTAGAGAGAATAGTTTCTTATGTTGAATCATTGACGAATTGAGAGTGATCAAGTCTCAATTTTGAATCAATAAATAATCCCATGAGCTATAAATACACATATTAAAATTATCATGAAATCATAATATTACCTAATGTACTATTCCAAAAAAGGTGGAACCATTATGGGTTTGTTAGAAGTGATGCTAAGGATTTTGAGTGTCACTGGAAATGAACGTACATCACCCATAATAGAAGATAGAATCACACAATGGGTTCACTATACATAATTCCATGGCCATTGAGCATCATTGAGCATCAACATACATTACCTTTAACATATAAAATCACACCACTAAAGATATATTGATATTATATTTTCAAGATCGAAAGAAAATGAATAATATTTATTCCCCCATCATGACTGCATTACTCATAGATTTGCATTAAAATGACTAAAATTTTAACGAAATTGTAACTTTGAGCTTTGAAACATGTGTATAAAAAAGTATCATGCCTTTTTAAACTTTGAATAAGCATGAGAATGAATAAGTATCATGAACCCTAAATCTCTTTCCAAGTGATATAGAATGCCATACATCTATATGCTTGATTGTAACTATATTTTAAACTTATATATTTTTATCTTGTAACTATTTTGAATATTAACATGCATATGCGTTAGAATGTGTATAAATATGTTATTTTAGTATTTTAAAAGAGAACATATGCATGCCATCTATCCCAAAAATATATATCAATGTGTCAATATGTGTCATGTGTTTGCTTTTTGAATATTTGAAAACCTATACTTTATTATAGAGTCTGATTTTTTAAAAATATTCAAATATTTTTACCTTGTACTCTATCTTTGATTTGATTTGAGTGCACTTATATGTCTTGTGCCCCTAGTATTTATTATTCAATTTGTGTATTCTTATTATAAATGTATAAAAAATCTATAGTATGCAACTAGTTTGAAGCATTTTGAATCTTATATAATGTGCTAAAATGTAGTATGTGATAAGAATGATGTATGCACCTACTTTGATGTTGGGAATGATAATATCAAATGCAACATATCAAAATAATAAGGTGTATTCTTTGAAATAATTTTGAGAGAATTAGACTTTTTTTATTAAATATCTATTGAATTTTTATTATTTTTGCATATGATCATTTTGACCATTTTCTTAGAGAAACATTATATTGTGATGAGTATTGAATGTTAAAG
>JARHVA010001538.1:2972500-3067500 GCA_037957365.1 Torreya grandis | reverse complement strand
TTTTGAACAATCAAAATGTTTTATGTGTGACAATATGGTTGCATGTGTCTATGGCTTTGATGATATAGTCCTTCTATATAGGACACAAGTATTCAAGATCCAAATTAGAAGGATATTACATCACTATTGTCTTAAGAAGTGGTGGAATTTAATTCTTGAGAAGTTACACATTTAAGGCTCAATTCTTGCCCAAGTATGGAGGTAGATCAAGAATATTTTTTTTCTCACTAGTTTCTTGTAGAATGGTGTAAGGACCACAACACAGAGGATTGATCTTTTGATATGGACCTTTGAAGCATTCTTTATAAATATGTAACCAAAATTTATCACCAACTCATAATGAATAAGGTGTGAAATATGTGCCATGGCATACCTTGTAATTTGATTATGTTTGAGAGAGAATTTATTGAAAATGCTGATGAATAGATTGGATGTGACACAAAAACTTCTTAGCTTTGCCCACTTCCTGTTCCTATGTGAGAAACTTAGTTATATCTAGTGTGTAATAAGATATGTCTATAGTATTTGAATGTTTAAACCTAAGACATGTCTAGAATAGATTATGCCTCATATAGATATGAATAAATCTATTATAGGCATATTGAATGTATAGAATATTTTTTATCTTGAGTATGATAATGGACATAATTATAGATTTGTACAAGATGAATAAATGTGAAATTAACAACTTTATTAATGCCAATCACATCAATTTATTTATTTAAAATGACCATGATATTCATATTTGAAAACCTATTGACTACAACAAACATAGCATCATGTTGGCGTTTAGTCACAAGAAACCTAGTGATGAAATCCATGATGATAGATTCATATGGTCTAAATGGAATTGATAGAGGTGTGTAAAACACTAACTTCTTATTTGTGGGATTTCAATGCAATAATAAATGCAATACTGGATGTGGTTCTCAACATTTTTGTGCATGTTTAGCTAGTAAAAGTGTGACTGCAATGTAATTAGAGTCTTTATCATATCGTAGTGTCTCGAGATCTTGGCCTAGTGCACCTCCTAGATGAGTTGTTGGTAAGGTTTACCACTAGGAACACAAATATGTCCAATTTTTTAGAGAAGCTGGTCAAACAAATATAAATATTGAACTTATTTACCTTATGTAAGCTTGGTGTAATTGAATATGAAGTATTGATTAGTGAGAGGGATACCCAGTCTTTGAATTTATGGTCATGTGTATCTAATATTGTGATGAGTGTGTGAATTTTTGGTTAGCTCAAGAAATATGTTGTCATGTTGTCTTTCCCTTTCTTGTGATTGATCATGAGATGAAACTATTGTAGGTATTTCATCAATTTCATGTGACATGCATTCTCCAAATTGATCTATGTCTATAGGAATTAAAGTGGATTATGATCAAAATGAACAACTATCTCTCACCACATAATTAGTGATGCCAATGCTTGATTTATTTAATGATAGCATATAATTATTTAATGATATAATACAATAATTTATCATAGGTGTATTACCTTTCCACCATATTGCTAAACATCTCTAAGTGATAAGTGACTGAATGTCCATATTGTATGAGTATTGTGCTAAGTACATAGTTAGATGCATCAATTTGAATTTCAAAGGAATGCACAATGTAGGGATTTATGAGAACATGAGTTGTATAGAGACATTGTTTGAGTACCTAGTAATCATGATATTGTGCATGAGTCTAATCCAAATTGGCTTGTGCACAATTTATCTAATTGAGTGGCCAAAAAAGGTTTGAGAAACTAAGGATGAACCTATGGTAGAAGTTCGTGAGTCCAATGAAACTCCTAAATTTTGTGAGATTACATGGATTAGGATAATATTGGATCACTTTTATCTTTTTTGAGGATACATTAATCCCTACATGGTAAATGACATATCCCAAGTATTATATTTACATAATGCCAAATATACAATTTTTTAACTTTACATGTAACTTGTGTTTGCAGAAGGTGTCTAAGATGCATGCTTCATATTTCATGTCTTCCTCCCAAGTCTTGTTAAAGATAATAATGTCATCCAAGTAGATGATGATGAAGGAGTTGATAAATGGCCCAAATATATCAACCATCAAGTGCATGAATTTAGTTTGCACATTAGTTAAAATAAAAGGTATGACCAACCATTCATATAATCCTTCCCATGTATTGAAAGTTATATTCTAGTGATTTTCATGATGGAATGGTACCCAATGGTAACCTGAATTCAAGTCAATCTTGGTGAAGTAATGTGTGCATTATATTTTACCCAAAAGGATGGCAATGTGTGGTAATGGGTATTGCTTATTCACTATTTTGTTGTGTGATATTATATGTAGAGATGATAGTTCCCATATTTCTTAGGTGTGAGGACTATCATACTCCCATAAGGAGAAGAGTTAGGCATGATCTTTCATTTTTATATAATATTTATTATTTGATGCTAGACTTAATTATTTCACCAAACTAGTTTACAATATAATGGGTTTTTTCTAAAAAGTGGATCCAAGAACCAAATGGATTTGGTGATTTGTTTCACAATGAATTAGAAGTCCTTCAGGATTTGTGAAGACTTCATCATGTTTATTAAGTAACTTATTGAGTTATTATTACTGCAAAATTGATTGCATGGTGTGCATTTCTAAATCTTGCTTTGTCTTATCTATAGGTGTGTCAGGACAAACCATGAGTAACATCAAATTCCACATGTGTGAGATAATTTTATGGCATTACTTAGTAGAGACCAAGGTAACTCTAGTTATGGGAACTAATTTAAATAGGTTATAAAATCTATCGCACCCATGAACAATCTAACATTGTGCTTGGATTGGTATGTAGATTAAAAGTCATATAAATATGGTATTTACAACAATATATTATATACCTCTAAAGGTATGATGTCACAAGTGATATTTTCATCTATAGGCTTGAGTTTTTACTATAAATTACATTATCATCAGACCTATATATCCTACCTGTTAGCCAAATTTGGTTACCATAGGTGAGTTTAATTAAAAACTTTCTATTTATCTCATATTTAACTTTATTGATAGCCTTGAAGGTGTTTGTCTATCTCATATCTTATCTTGTCATGGTAAGTTGTCTTGTTATCCTAGTAGTGTTATAGGCCTCCTAGGGTGGTATAGCTAAAACATGAGTTCATGGTCCTCATGTTATCGTCTAGTGGTTATAACTTGGTCCTTATGCATGTTTATCAAATTTTAAGGTAACTTAGCATATTTTAAAGTATTTTGAAAATGTTAAGGATCTCATGTTTTTGGCTTGATCAAGTCAGCTTCTCATGTTAACAGTTATAAGTAATGTTAAAGTTCTTAATTCAACATAGTATGCCTTTATAAAATTAATAATCATGTGAATGAGGTCATCAAAGGTGATATAGGTCTTTAAGTTGAATTGCAAATAAATAGTTCTTCAAGTCATCCTCATGACTAGTTCAATGCCATACAAGGTGGTGGACTAGTTTAAAGTCCAAATGAGTTCATAACTGCTATTATAGATTAGAAAAGTGATCAAATGTTGTAGGTTCAACTTTCAAAGGAGCATAATCACTCTTTAGAGGGAAATTTAGTCACTTGTATGGATTGGAATGATCATATTTAGGTTTAAATTATTTAAAAGGTGTCTCCTAATATACTTTAGGTCCAAATCCATGCAAGGGGGTTAGTTGTAGGTCCAATCATGCAAAAAACACACTTTTATTTCTATGATTTCCTTACGAGCTCTTAAAAACCATTATAAGATAATTTTTAAAGATAAAAGAGATAGTGTCTGGTCAAATTATATTAGATAGAGATGAAGACCCATATTTAATTCTAAATCATGTTCATATCTAGGATTTTCATGCTATAGGATTTGTGAATGATTGGTAAGAAGGTAAGGTGGTCTTAAACCGTACAAAACCCATACTAGTTAATGTTTCTCTTTGTGATTGAATTTTGAAGCTCATTTAAATCATGAAATAAAAGGGAGAATATATAGGGCATATATATATATATATATATATATATATTATCTTTCAAATTCACTTGGCATGAGTGAAAAATCAAGAAGAAATAAATCTCCATTTAAAGCAGGTTACAAACTAGTGATAATGGGATTTTGATGGGGTCAAGGTTTCAAGCAGTTGGAAGCATGTTGTAAATGATATAAAATCATATTAATATAATTAAAATCATATTAAATGTAACTAAATATATAATCAATGCATGTATGGAACTAAAACCTCACAACATGATGGTCACCTATAATTTTCCACAAGTATTCAACATAGATCAATGTTATAGGCATAATCCTAGTAATATGAGGGCTTCCAATGCATGAAAGGAATGCTAATTATATTTTTATTCATGAAACTCATTCATACCTTATTAAATCACTATTAGGGACAAAAAAATTCAAAGAAGTTATGTTCTCATGTACACTAAGGGACTTTGTACAACCTGCAGATGTAGGAGGTCAACATGGTCATGAGTTTGAGCTTTAAGAAACCAATGAGGGAATTATTTATATAAAATTGTAAATTATATAATATACCTTAAATATTTTACAAAATTATGGTGACCTCAATAATAACTCCTAAAATGCAAACCTACAGTGATCTCAAGTTTAAAACTGTGTACAAATTTACCTATACAAGAGTGAACTAAAGAGATAAATCTTGCATTGCATGAGAGGTATGCAAGTAATGAGGCCATGAGGAACATTATGAGATAATGGAGAGATAATTTAAATTATTTAATTACCAAAAAATACACCACAAAAGGATTTAAGTGATATAAAATGTAGACCTATAGGTTTGCAGACTTATACATCTACATTTTCAAACAAATGCAATAAAACTTGCATATAACACAAATGGTTTAAAGAATGAACGAATAATGGAGACCATGAAGATAATTTATAAAGTTATATGGGAGTGTAAAAAATATTATAAATTAATAAATACTTATTCTTAAACCTTAACAAATAATAAACACAAAGAGCACCTTACAAGCCTGCTTAAAACTTCTTTTCTAAGCCTATTTTAAATAATTTGTGAGAATTCGTAGTGTTTTCATTATATATTATGATTTGAATAGATATAAATACATTTTTTATCCATTATGAGACATTTAAATTTGTTTATAATTCTTTTAAAATGATCCAAATGACCAAAAAACATGTACAACCATGACACAATCCCAAAATACATGCAAAACATGAGAATTTGGCTTGTTTGAGAGGTACATAAGGTTGATTAAGGAAAAATAATGATTATAGGATATGAGTAATGTAGGATAAGACCACACATAGGAATTATTTTGTCTTGAATCACCTCATAACTCAAAATATGCATTTTTATTATCCGTCGACCTCTTTAGGCCTAAACTTTTGTCAACTAGGGCTATAAAGTTGTAAACTTATATAACATAAGTTACACCCACTAGAATGGATTAAAAATTTGAAAAAAAAAACTAATTTTATGTCTCTTAAATTATTTTTTAGGTTTTTTAGTCGTAATGTATGTAAATCTAGGGTCTCTACTATTATAGGCTTGCATTAGGCCTAATTATTCCTAGCTAGGAAAAATGAAGGTCGAGAAAGTAGATCTACCTTGGGAGTTAGATAATTAAATTTGGAATGAAACTATAAGAGTATAATGGGTAATAAAATTTACTTTAAATTTAAATATAAACACTATAGATATTTCAAATCAAGGAGCTTTTCACTAAAGCATGGATACACATAATAAGCCTGTCTAGAGAGAAAACATGAGAATGATGAGAGAGATTGTAAAAAAATGTGGAAAAATGATTGGATTGGGATATTATATATATTTCAAAGAAAAAAAAATTAGTTATAACACAAGAGGATGAAATTTTCATCCCCTAATCACTTCCAATGGCTAGTTTTAAGGAAGGTGAATGAGTCATAGAGGCAAATAAGTAACTCCTACACCACTTTGAGAGGGATATCATTAAACCAAGTGAACACATTTTGAATATGGATTTAAAGATTATTTATTAACATTAATTATTTATTGTAACTTTATTTTTCATGATGTGACATTTGTCATATGCAAATCCTATTCCTCTCCTCTCTCTTTTTCTCACACTCTTCTATATATACCTAATTTTAGTATTGTAATGATCCTTCTAATAGGAGTATGGTGCAATCCTACTCTTTTGTATGCCTATTTATCAATAATATTATTTGTTTGACATTATCTTATGATTGTATGTAGTATATTCCTTGGGTGGTTGATATGATCAATCATAGATTAAGTTCATCTTGGTTGGTATCTCATTCTCTTTGCCTTCATGCAGTTTGACTCATTGTTACATGTTATGAAGAGTGTCATTAGGGGTTTTATGGAGTTAGAAGTGGAATATATATTCCCTTATAATTTCACTTGACCTTACCTCTTTAAAAATCATTGATGTGATAGGGTCTCTCTAAGAGAAGTGTATGTTTTTTATCCTTATAGGTCTTAGTGCACATGCAAACCAATGGTAGTGGCCTTAAAATTTGATACATCACCTCCATTTCAATTTATATTTTTATCTTACCCTTTTCATTTACATGTAGTATCTTAGTTTGTAGTTATTAAGTGATGCATCAAGGGATCTATCCCTATTTAGAGGTTTAATCCATTATTTAGGTCACCCAAAACCTAGGATCATTCTCATGCTATCAATTAAGTGAGGAGGCTTGAAAAATATCCTCAAGGGTGACAATGTTGATGATAAAAGTTCTTGCACACTTCATGGGATAATAGATATCATCCATTAAAGAGTTATTAGTGTTTATCTTAAATTCACTAGCCTTTGGAGACATGAATATAAGCACCAATGGTGACTATGAACACATTCAGCTAGTTTTAGTAACCCAAGTATTATTTCAAGAAAGTACTCTCTTTATTTTACCTTTTTCATGAGGTTTCATGATTTATTTTGGAGTGGATTTATATTTTAATCAATTTGGTGAGCCATATCAAGCCTATGTTGATCCTTACCAGTAGCCTAATGAGCCATATCAACCCTATGTTAATCCATACCATCCGTACAATGGCTCTAATTACCCTCTACATGACACTAGTTATCAATGTGATCAGCCTTGCTATCAAGAGTACTATCCTCCCTTCCTTCTTAATCAACCTTACAAAGTTTTTCAATATTCACATCAACCCTTTAAGTTTTCCATCAGTAGGAGTTAATATATAAGGAGGAGTGTATAGTTAGGTAAATTTAAGATAAGAAAGAACAAGATTATTATCTACTCATGAATATGTTAAATAATTAAATGGTAATGATAAAGGTAGATAGGAGTGTATAACTTGGGCAAGATATCCCTATTCATCTCATTCAAAAGATAAGGGACACTTTATAGTTTGCAAGGAATGAATGGGAAGCCTTTTATTATGGAAACTAACATGTCCTAACCAATGAAAGGATATAAATAAGAGATTTGAATCAATGCATGGAGGATAAATTGGTAATATAGAATAATCAATAATTTTAATATCTTCAACCTCAATTACCCTATCCAACCCCAAGTCAGTCCTCTTGTGTTCCTAACTTGATCCAACTTGAAATATCTTATAAAAAAGGCTTGATGCTATGAAACCCTCACTCATTTTTCCTCAATCTCAACCTACTTTCTTTTAAAAACCTTCTCCCATGCCCATCCAAAATCAAAAATTTGAGGACAATCCATGATAGTTTGTAAGCTTCCCAAATCATTCATCTTCCCCTCAAGTTGCAACACACCATCAAAAGGAAGATCCTTATTTCAAGGTGCCAAGTTAGGAATAAGTGTTAGAGTCATGGGAGAAGAAATATGAAGCATGCATAGATTAATAAATTGAGGCCAAAAAGGAATTTATGCCTATTCAAGAACCATCCACTCTCCTCAAGAGCACAAAACTTTCCCATCATGGAAGTTTATTTAAAAATTTATCGAAAACAAGAGTGTTTACCCAATCCCCAAGCCCATTCATAAACATATCCTCTCCGTCCTCAAGAACCTAAAGCCTTCCCATCATGGAATTCAATTCAAGAAGGAATCCAAATCAAGAAATAAGTCCTTGTTGAGAATGTTTTAGAACTTAAAACCTTCCCATCATGAAAGTAAATTCAAGAGAGAATTCAAATGAAGAAGGTTTAAGACCAACACATATCAAGGTTTGATGGATGGATTGGTGAATGGAAGGAGAATAATGATAATATCATGGATCTCAAAAGTCCAAAGTTTTTTTGTGAGGTTGAGCAGCACATCCTTGAAGAAAAACATGATTTATAGGAGGAAAATAAATAAGGCCAAGTTGCAAATATAAGTAGGACTCAAGAAGGCTATGAATAAGACATTTCAATTAAAATGTGAGGAATAACTCATCATTTACACTCACCTTGGTGAAGAAAAGGGAAAATCAATCTTTGGAGATGAAGTGAAAGGTGATATTAATCATTTAGTAGAATAATTTGAAAGAAAAAACAATACTGAAGGTGAAAAACTCTTCAATTAATATAGTTACAATAGTTTCCCAACCAACTAATCATATCAATGAAACCATGGATGATCAAGAAAAATGATTATTGTAGCCTCTTAATGAATTGGAATAGATATCTATAATATATATACATTTGGATACTTTCCAAGATGCCTCAAGTAGTTTAAAAGATGTAAAAACTATTTTTGAACTATCTCTTTTGATTGAAAATGATGTTTTGCTTTCTTATTGTAAGGAATAATTGGTTGAGTTGGAAATAGAGGAATCGCAAGTCAACATTTTCATAGAGAGTCAACATGAAAAGGTTTCATTTGGTCTTGAAGTATAAGATCTCCCAATTGAGTAAGATGAGGTCTTGACTAGGCTTGAAAGAACCTCTAATGAGCAAAAATAAAAGATTGAAGGAGTATAATTGTATCTAAATCATGACCAAAAAAAGGATTTTTAGGCTCTTAATAGTTATATAGATCCCATAAAGAAGGATGAAGACATGTTTCATGTTGTATCCTCTCAAGATGCTAGTAAATAAGATGATGAGGATACGTGGTAGTATTATTTGGACATTTTTAATGAAGTTGAGACTCTTAAGGGGTTTATATATCTTATAGAGTAGATTGAAGATTATTGTGAAGCTACTCTCTTTCTTAAATAACAATGTGGGAACCCCAAAGAGATCATTCAAGATTAAACATATCATTTCATGGAGCTTCTAGAAGTAAAACTTGATGCTGACCCTATGAGCCAAAATGTCATCATGTTTGAAGTGAGTTCAAACATTAAGGAACAACATGAGATGAGACTTGAGGCTCATTAAGAGTATGTATTCATTGGAAGCATGTTTGTTGCTGATAAACCATTTTAGAGTATGCTAAAAGAGTTGTAAATAAAGGGGTATACTTCATCAAACATTCAAGAGGAAACTTACTCTACATCATTATCCATCTCATAGAGGAAAAGATTGAAGAAATTTTCCTTTGATCCAAGAGGAAGACATATTAAGGCTAGTTTTAGTTGGTATTGTTATTATGTTTTGCTTTCCCTAAGTGATATGTAGCACAAGTGAGTGTGTCTTGATTGTGTGTGTGTGTGTGTGTGTTTTTTTTGTCATGTTGTGTGTCTTGGAGCTATTTTAGTTGTCTAAGATGTTTAAGGAATTTATAACTAGGTTTAAGGTCTAATTAGGTCTGAAGTTGAGTGATGTGTGACTCCATAGTCCAATAGATGGGCAAGGTAACTGGTATAAGGTACATAGAAAGCATGCAATCCAAATATTTCACCAAAGATGTTATCAAAATCTGGCTACCATAGGTTACTATAATTAAAAGCTTTCTATTTAGCTCATATTTAACTTTATTTATAGCCTTAAAGGTGTTTGTCTAGCTCATATCTTGTTTTGTCATGGAATTTTTTCTTATTTTCCTAGTAGTGTTAGAAGCATCTTAGGGTGGCATAAAAAAAAAAGGAGGTCATGTTTCTCAAGTGATTGTCTATTGGTTATAACTTGGTCCTTATGCATGTTGAGCAAATGTTAAGATAACTTATCATATTCAAAGTTATTTTACAAATTTTAAGGATCTTGGATTTTTGGCTTGATCAAGTCATCTTATAATTATAATAAATGTCTAAAATTATTAATTATACATAGTATGAATTTATAAAAATAAGAATCATGTGAATGAGGTCATCAAATGTGATATAGGCCTTCAAGTTTATTTTTAAAGATATAACTCTTCAAGTCATCCTCGTGACGAGTTCAACATGATACAAGATGGTGGGCTAGTATAAGGGCCAAATGAGTATCTTGTAAATGAATTCACATGTAAAAGGAGGTTTATAAGGTTACTTAAATGTAATGTGGTAGTTATAGTGTCAAAAATGTAGTTACAGATCATAAAATTGGTCATATGTTGTAGGTTCAACATCCAAAGGAGCATAATCACTCTTTAGAGGGTAATTTAGTCACTTGTATAAATGATAAGGCTCATATTTAGGTGGAAATTATTTAAAATGTGTCTCTTCATCTCCATAAATTCCAAATCCATGTAAGGGAGTGATTTTTAGGTCTATTCATGCAAAAAACACACTTTCATTCCTATCGAGTTCCTTACAAGTTCATAGAGACCATTTTTAGATGCTTGGTACGGATAAGAGAGAGTTTATAGTCAAAATATTTTATATATAAATGAGTAATCCTAGAAAACTAAAAATAATTGTAATATTTAGGAGTTTAATTCCTTAGGATTTATGAATGATTGCTAAGAAGCTATGGTGGTCTTAAACCCTACAAAACCCCTACTAGCTCAAGTTTCTCTAGGTGATTGAATTTTGAAGATCATTGAAAACATGAATTAAATTGGATAGGATATAGGGGGTATTTAAAATCCTTATATATTATCTTTCATCCTCACTTTTAATGTGTGAGAAATCAAGAGGCAATAAATCTCCATTTTGAAGTAGATTATAGACTAGTGACAATGGAGTTTTGATGGGTTCAAGGTTCCAAACAAATGAATACATGTTGTTAATGATAACACATCATATTTATATCCCTAAAATTATCTTCAAGGTCACTAAATAGATCCTAAATACCTTAATGGATCTAAAACATCATAACATGATGGTCACCTATAGGTTTCCACAAGTATTCAACATAGATTAATGTTACAGGCATAATCCTAATAACATGAGGGCATCCAATGCATTGAAGGAGTGAGAATTAGATTTTTGTTTTATGTTTGGATTCATGAAAATAGTTTAGATCTTATAAAATCACTTTTAGGGCCAAAAAATTTAAAGAGGTTATGTTCTCATGTACACCAAAGGACTATGTACAACCTATAGGTGTAGGAGGTCAACATAGTCATGAGTTTAAACTTCAAGAAAATAGTGAGGGAATTGGTTAAATAAAATTTAAAATGATATATTATGCCTTCAATAGTTTCTAACTATATGGTGACCTCAATACTAACTCATCCAAGGTAAACCTACTATGATCTCAAGTTTGAAATTGTGTACAAATATGCCTATACAAGATTGAACTAAAGAGATAAATATTGTATTGCATGTGAGGTATGAAAGTTATGAGACCATGAGGATTGTTTTGAGATAATAGAGATATAATTTCAAGTCTAAATTTACCAAATAATACACCCCAAAATTATTTAATTTATAGAAAATGAAGACCTATAGGTCTACATTTTCAAACAAATGTAATAAACCTTGCATAGAACATGGATGGTTTGAAGAATGAATGAATGAATAATGGAGAAAATGAGGAAAAGTTTTATTATTATTATTATTATTATTATTATTATTATTATTATTATTATTATTATTATTATTATGATAAATTAATAAATACTTATTATTAAACCTCAATAAATAACAAACACAAGAAGTACCTTACAAGCTTGCTAAAAACTTCTTTTCCAAGCCCATTTTCAAGGATTCATGAGAATAGGTAGTGTTTGCATTGGATTTGACGAATTTAATGGATAAAGAGAAAATTTTTATCCATTATGATACATTTTAATGTGTTTTTAATGTTTTTAAAATGATCCAAATGACCAAAAACACCTACAACCATGATACAATCCTAAAAATGTATGTAAAACATGAGAATTTGGCTTGTTTTAGAGGTATAAAAGGTTGACCAAGGAAAAATAATGATTAAAAGAGATTATTGATGTTAGGGTGAACCTTAGATATTTTTATTTTGTATTTAATCACCCTATATCTCAAAACATCCATTTTTATTATCCCTCGACTTCTTTAGGCTTGCATTTTTGTCAACTAGGGCTAGAAAGCTAGAAACTTGCATAACTTGAGTTCCACCCATTATAATGGATTAAAATTTTGAAAAAAAAAACCTAATTTTATGTCACATAAATTATTTTTTATGTTTTTTAGTGGTACTATTTGACATTGTATGGTCTCTAGTACTATAGGCTTGCATTAAGTCTAATACGACCTAATTAAGAAAAATGAAGGTTAAGAAAATAGGCCTGCCTTGGGAACCAGATCATGAAAATTGGGGTGAATTTATAAGGGGATAATGTGTAATAAAATTTTATTTAAATTTAAATTTAAAATTTACTTATGTTTCAAACCAAATAGTTTTACACTAAGATAAGGCTTCAAAGAATAGGCCTGCCTAGAGAGAAAACATGAGAATGATGAGAGAGATTGAATAAAAAATGTGGGAAAATGGTTGGATTTGGATATTAAATATATTTTCAAGGAAAAATAAAATGTTATAACCAAATATTATGACTTTTCATCCCTTAATCACTTCCAATGGACAATTTCAAGAAGGGTGGATGAGTCATAGAGGTAAATAAGTAAGTCCTACACCACCTTGAGAGGGATACATTAAACCAAGTGAACACATGTTGAAGAGGGAGTTAAAAAATATTTATTGGCATGCCTTATTTATTTTAACTTGATTATTCATTATATGACACTTGTCATATGCAACTCATATGCCTCTCCTCTCTCTCTTTCTCACACTCATCTATATATATGCTTGATTTTGGAATTGTAATGATCCTTCCATTAGGAGTATGGCATATCCCTATTATTTTTTATGCTTATTAATAAATAATATGTTTAGTTTTACTTTCTATTGTGGTTTTATTTAGTGTATTCCTTGGATGGTTGATATGTTCAAGCATAGATTAAGTTCTTCTTGGTTTTTGTGTCATTCTCTTTGCCTTCATATAGTTTGACTCATTGTTACAGGTTGTGAAGAGTGTCATCAGGGGTTTCATGACGTTATAATTGGAAAATATCTTCCCTTATAATATCTCTTTCCCTTACCTCTTTTAAAATCATTGATGTGATAGGGTCTCTCTAATATAAGTGTATATTTCTTACAACCTTATAGGTCTTAGTGCACATGCAAACCAGTGGTAGTGGTATTAACATTTGGTACATCACCTCTCTTTAAGATTATAGTTTTCTATTATCCTTTTATTTTTCATGTAGTAACTTAGTTTGTAGTTATTAAGTGATGCATCAATGGAACTATCCCTATCTATTGGTTCAATCCATTATTTATGTCACCCATAACTTAGGATTGTTATCTTGTAATAACTTAAGTGAGGAGGCTTGAACATTATACTTAAGGGTGAAAATTTTGATGATAAAACTTCCCCTACTAAAACCACCCTAATGAATATGGCTTGGGATGTGTAATAGTGGGAAGGCTAAGTCATTGTGTTTTAGATTTTATAATGATGTTCCTTTAGCTATCATTATCAATGATGACATGAAGAGGTTGACCCTTCACCGATAACTTGTCATGAAATAAATTATTTTGCTCTTTAGAGGTGTCAATAATAATGGTGATAGTTCTTAGACAAGAACTATGTGGATCAGTGTTGTCTAGTGATGAAGGTCCTAATGCTAATTATGAAATAAAAGATTGTTGTGCATAGAATTTAGAGTCATCATGAGTGGATGAGAGATGGAGATGACACCAGTTATCACCAAACTTATTATTTAATTTTATGAGGTAAAGGGTGCATGAGCCTTTGAATTATGTGAAGTCTAATTTGGAAACTCTTCTTTGTGATAAGTTCTCTACTTCTATGTAGAAGGCTTGGTGAAGAATTTTGTGAGGGATAACACTTACATGTAGTGTTCGATGAAGAGGTGAGGCATTTATTCATATTTTCTTATATTTCATCTTGGTGGTGTTGCAATAGGCTTATCCCAAAGTTTTAAAAGTCAATAATTCCATCTTTGCATGAATATAAGGTGAGAGAATATCAATGTACTTTAACACCTTATGTTTTTTGCTTAAGTTTTCTCATAGGCATATGGAGTAGTCATGGAATGTGTTGGTGTAGATATTAATTGATTGATCCTTACACTGACATAAATTTTAGAATTTTATGCATTCATATTAAGAGTGATGAATAGGGTATTATTCATCCTTCAATGCATTGATAAAATTATTCTATTATTTGATTGGAATGTACTATTAGACATGCTATATAATGAACGTCTCCCATTAGTGAAGAATTTTAATGGATATCTTCAACACTTTGAAGGTGATCTTCTTAGCATCAATGAAGTGATCAACTAATAACTACACCTTAAATTGTTAAAATTATGCATCTAATAATTTGACATCAATCATACCTTTCAATAAAGGGATGTCAATATTAACTTGTACCATGAAGGGGGTTTATTACTAAAACCACTATTGAGGTATTGTGGAGGTGTAGTGGAAGGTGTTAGGTTGAGTTGTATCATCAACTCATATAATTGGCCAAAATTTTCAATGTGTTGTGCCTCTAGTACATAAAAAATAATATTTTAAACATCTAGGTCTACCTAGGATTCATCCATATTTAGCTTTTTATGGCATTCTTTCAGATATTCTAAAATAAAATTGACTGATAGACCTTCTCTCTCTATTAATGATTTCATACTTACATGCATATAAAGGTAGAGGTAACAACTCTAATACCAATGATATACTTCACATGGCCCAAGACTAAGTGTGCAGGGTAAAACCAAGTTTGGTTATGCATTGAAAGCATGTAGAGTATTAAAAAAAATAAAAAAATCAATGGATTGGTAGTATTATGATTGGAAGAAATGTAATTTCTATTCAATAGGAAAGAACAAGGAGACTAGTGCAATGTGATACAATGCATGTTTTACATATTAGATACATTGAGCATGCTAATTATGTTATGAATATTTATGGAATCAAGCCTTGGTCAGATGCACATGTTACATATTTATATAATAATCATACATGAATAGTTATAATTGATGTCGATTACAAACAAGGCAATTAAAATTTGCTTCATATTCCTTGATGCGTGATGATTTAATTTCTAGGTTGGTGAAACTAACTATTGAAGTAATAAATTTGGACTAAAAATTACCACTTAAAGATCAACATGGTTGAAGAAATCTAACACATGGATGTGCTGGAGTGAATTCAAATGTTGTGAACATGTTCAAATGAGGTCCATAGTGTTGCAAGCAAAAGGGTGCATAATGGAATTCATGGGGTGAGATTTGTGGTGATATATGTGTGGAAATATATGAGTTAACTTATGACTTATGTGTAGGAGTGTGAACAAGCTTAATGTAGAGAAGTCCATATAATTACATAGTAGGTGTGAGCTATGTGAAAGAAAACAAGTGATAATACTATTCTATTATGAACAAGATACACATGAATAAATTTATAACATGATAGGTGAAAAATCATTTTTTATATATATTAATGATGATGAATAGGATGATACTAATTAGGAAGAAGAGTGATTAGATTTTTGCCCAAACAATATATGAATAATATCATGTGGTTGATCTCTAAATCTATCAAAATTAAGTTATTTCCTCTGACTAAAAGTATATTTATTTACTTTAAGCAGTGATTTTGAAAATAGTTTCTTTCCTTTATATAGTACCTTAACTTTTTCTTCTTTGATTGGAGTTATTTCCATTGAATCATCTATATTATGAATGATTGTAATTGGATTTTTTCTTTTAGAAGTTAAATCTATATTTAATTATTTATTGATAAATTCCAACTTGTATGTTGATAACTTCATGCTTGTATGGAAACGATTCTTAATCATTAGCCATTTACATTGTAAAATTAAAATCACATGCATATTTTAACATGTCCATGTATAATTTCTTGAAATAAATAAATATTTTATTCATGGTTATTTCATTGGTTGGAGATAAAATACTCCTAAAAATAATATTCTAAATTTGAGGGTTGATAAGTTAGAGATTGAAAAATATAAAATGTAATCTTCAATAAGATCATCATGACCTTGTTCCAAAGAATGTAGATGTCACAATGTGAACTTGGTTACCATTTGCTTATAATATTTTGATAAAAATCCATCTTCTAACTTTTTTACATTAGGTAAGGAGCCACTATGTGAAATGTATAATTGCACTAAAGAATCTCTTGTGATACTTCTATGGAATCATTTTAATATAATATGTCCATCATTTCCTTATTCTCTGAAATAAATTGTATATTAAGTTAATCAATACAAGGATATCCACAACCATCAAACAATGGTAGTGTAGGTATAACAAAATATGTTGGGTATGGATTTTCATAGAAAACCCATGTAAGGGGTTGTCCTAAGATAAAATTATGTTTTATATTTTCACAACATGATCTAGTTTGTAAAGTGATATCAAGAACTTACATTTGGAGGTCATCAATAGTATGCATCATGGATATAATATGACTAGTATAAATAGTATTGGTTTTCAAATGCTCACTCAAGGGTTGTAATTTATCATATTTCTTAGAAATTCATATGATATGATCCTAAAAAATATTGTTTCATAATCGATGATTTGTTGTGTACCTAAACACAACATATATTTATGCTTGTGTGTGTGTGTGTGTGTGTGTGTGTGTGTGTGTGTGTGTGTGTGTGTGTGTGTGTGTGTGTGTGTGTGTGTGTGTGTGTGTGTGTGTACATAGTTAACATTATTCATATTAATTTATTTTTGGTACCTAAGTTTAGTGAAGTGTTAGGTCATGAGTTATTTTTGTATAAATTAGAGTTTATTTGAGTTGAATACAAGATTGCAGGGGGGGAGGGGGGAAGGGGGGGCGCATGAGGGGGGGCTGTGGGGGGTGGTGTGGGGTTGTTCTTGGGGGGGGGGTCACCGAAATAATGTATATTTTTATACTATAAAATTAATGTAAGAGACAACTAGAATTATATGATAGATATTTTGATGCAATCATATTTTTAGGTGATCCAATATTTTACATTTATCAACATTTCAATATATATTTTTTTATTTATGTTTTCTATTTTTATTTGTAATGTAGTAAGTAGTATCAGAGATTTAGTTATTTTTTTTAATTTACAATTACTACCAATATGTTGAGGGGAGTTTATCTAATAAAAATTCAAATTTCATGACCAAAAAGGAGATGAAGGGGTTATTTAATTAGTTATTTAATGATTTTTAAAAATAGATTCATTCATCATGAAAATATATAGATTGATCACATGATAAAGAGGAAGATGAAACCATTTGACCAAAACTAGACCCAAATCTAATGTATGAGGAAGAGCAAGAGAAAGGAGATGAGAAGAAATATAAAGGAAGATCACATCACCTTTATTTTCAATATCCCACAATATGATTTCAGAGGTAATATGGAAGCCCATACATGGTTGATCAAGCATAAAATATCCTTTAGGGTACAAAAGATAAAGAATCAAGAGGACAATTTGAATGTCTCTAAAACATTTGGATGATTTACCCATGATTGGAATAGATTTAGGTTTCTACAAATCTGGAGGGGGACTTTTTGGAAAATTACAAAGATATACATAAGAGAGAATATGGTAACTAGGATGAACTATATGATACCTAGTTTATATACCTATTTCAAAAATATATGTCCTTGGAGGCTTATATAGAAAGTTTTCAAGTCTTGGAGTCCAAGGCCAAGATTTATTTGAAGCTAGTGTGGATGATATATGTCCAACCTAGGGGCATATATTTTATTGATGTAAGGATGTTTGAACATAAGTATTTTAAATGGATATTATTATACCTAAAAGAGCATAAAAACACAGGGATTCCCTAAAAAATAAAATGGTAAGAAATATTTTCCATAGATCTTTTACTTGGCATAAGAAAGATAAAGACCCTAGTCATGATTATACCTCTATGTCCATTACATTAAATACATGTCATAGGTATTATGATCCATGGATTAAAGGTCATGTTTTAATAAAAATAATATTTTTATGGTATATTATGTATGTTCTTATAATCTAGGGTACGAATCAAAAAATGAAGAAGAACCAAATAACTCCACTTTAGGGTGTGAACCCAAAGATTTATCTCCTGCTATAGTAGAAATGGGGGAACCATCTATATCACTTCTTAAATGATAGGATTAGACTATTTGGACACATTCAAGTTATTTTTCCATCTCAATAAATCCCATATTTTGGTCATGATCGATCCTGTAATTACACTTAATATTTTAGATGAGAATCTAGTCCAAAGATTAAGCATCAATTTAGACACTTCTAAAAATTTTCCCATTTGGGTTCCAAGACATCGAAGTATTGAATGTGTATGAGGAGTCCATAATGTGGATATGTTAGTGGTATATTATTTCCTTAAAGATAAATTATATATAGCAGATATTGATGGTGTGGATGTTTTTTAATGGGTTTAATGGTTATACTCACTTGGAACATAATCCACCAATCATCATGAGAGATTCTTGATATTCAAGTAAAGGGACCATGAGTATACTATCAAGTCCTAGCCCCCAAAGGAAATCCAAATTATTGATTTTTAACTGGATGATCAACATTTTGAATAAGTGGGATTTTTTATTTTTGTCTCACCTCTACATTATGTATGTGTAATAATATACCCCACATAAATAGTATCCATGTATTTCATAGCTACTATTCAAATATAATGTATTTTTCCAAGGTCTACAGCTGAGGATTTTTCTAGACAAAGAATTTGAGTACATTATTAATCTTGAACCTACAAAGGGGAAAATGGTGGTACACCATTATATATGGGAATTTAAAAAAGTCTAAGATATAAAAATTAATCGCTAAACTCTTAGAGGCTAGAATCATCATCCCTAGTGTGAACACATATGTTGCTCCAATGGTACTAGCTAGGGATAAGGATGGGTCATAAAGCCATTGTATCAATAACATGGCCTTGAATAAAATCACACTAAATTTTTTCAAATGCTAAGGATTGATGATATACTAGATGATTTTCATGGGGAAAGGTATTTCTAAAAACTATATCTCATATTGGGATACTATTAGATTCTAAATCAAATTCAAGATCAGAATAAGATGACCTTAAGAATATATCAATGACACTACCAATTTAAGGTAATGTATTTTGGTCTCAACAATGCTCCTAACACTTTCCAAGAATTAATGAACAAGGTATTTATAAAGTTATGAACAATGTAAGATTTTTGTATTTTTTATGACAATTTGGTTAATATAAATTCATTGGAATCCCATGTTGAGCATTTAAATTTTATGTTGGATATACTGTCTAAGGAGAAGTTGTATGACAAGGTATATAAGTGTGAATTTTAAAGGTTATTCTTGGAACACCTTAGTCACATAATTTTTATGGCCATATGTGATGGGAAGTACCAAAGACTCTTAAGAATCTTTTTGGTTTCTTAGGTTTGGTAAGATTTTATAGAAAATTTTTAGTAATTTCTTAACAATAGCTCATCCCTTGACTAACATCACTAGGAAGGATTAATTAAAGTGGTACCAAAAAGAACAAAAATATTTTCATAATATCAAAATATCTATAATTTTTACTCAAGTTTAATCAACCCCTAATTTATCAAAGTCTTTGGTTATTGAATGTGATGTCTATAGATCTAGGTAGGGTACAATTTTGACTTAGGACCCGATTGCATTAAAAAGTATGAAATTTATTGAATGTGAGTGGATAATTTCCACATATAGTAAGGATATGATTTCCATACTATGTGGAGTTTAAAGATGGCATCAGTTTCTATTGGGGAGTAATTTTTTTGTTCAAACTGACCATTTCAACCTTAAACATGTGTTAACTCAAGGGATATTAATAGAAAAACAATAGAATTGGATTGGTTTCCTTAAATCCAATGACTTTGAGATCATTTCAAAGAAAGGGAAGGATAATTTTGTGGAATATGCACTATCCATCCAGGAATAATTTCTAGTATTTTAGGTCATGCCAATTAGGCAACCTACTTGGATGCACAACCTTATACATGACTACTTAAGACACCATGCCTCAAATAAACTCATGAAATAAATTGAAGATAGGGTGAAGGGAGTCACTAGTTAGTTATTAATGGAACATTGTTTTTAAAAATATGTATTTACTTGAGGGATGGCTCTCATTTTGCTTATAAATCATTAAAGAATGACCACATATCTCTATTTTCAAGCCATGTGGGGTTCTAAAAAACATATAGAAACATTAAAAGTGATTTTTTTAGAAAGGAATGAACGATAAAATTATTAAATTTTTAGATAAATGTGACATATGCCAATGGAATAAGGGAGAGAGTTTTCCTTAATCAAGTCTTCTACAACCAAATTTTATCCCATAATAAATGTGGGAAATTGCATTAATGGATTCTATCATGGTTATTCCCAATTCTAAGGATAAAGTTGAATATTTTTTGGTGTTATATAGATTTAAAAAGTATTCCCATTTCATAATAAAAAGATTTACATTGAAAAATGGTATAAAGGTTGTCAAATTTTATTTCCAAAATAGATTTAAGCTATATGAGATACTTAACCAAATCATCTATGATCAGGATCAAATTTTTCAAAGTCATTTCTTTCAAAATTTGTTTTGAAATGTAGGTGTTAAATTTAACTTGATAAATTAATTCCACCAAAAAATAGATAGGTAAAAAATGTGGTGAATAAGTTCTTGGAATTATATCTAATAATTTTAGTAGGGAATAAGCAAACTAAGTGGGTAAAATACCTACATTTGTTTGAGTATTGGTATAACACCACATACCACACAACTAAAAAAAGTTGCCTTTAAATGAATTGTATGGTTATGAGGCAACATCACCATTAGATTAGGTAACTCATATGGAAAAAATGTAAACATTATAAGTTTTGGAGGAAATGCAAAATGTTAAGAAATTATTGAGAGAAAAATTGATATCGGTCACTAATAGGATGAAGGAAAAAGAGGACCGACATACAACAAAGATAAGTTTTGAGACTGGGGACATGATTTTTGTATAACTTCATCAACATAAACATAGTTCATTAAAGGATGAAAGTAAATAGAATTTATAACCAAAGTATTATGGTCCGTACTAGGTGCATGCAAATATGGGGGAAGTTTTATATACACTAGACATCTTGAATAAGGTCAGGTTGCATGATGTGTTTCATGTGTCATGTATGAAGAATAAATTAGGGATACATGTGGTGCATTACAAAAAATTAGCTATGATAGAAAAAAAGGAATTCTTGTGCTATATCCATAGTCATAGTTAGGGAAGAATTCATTAATCTTCTATTAGTGTAGGTTTTTATTCCATTTGATGGGTTTCCCCTACACATGTTGTTTAGCTTGATTACGTGTCTTTTTAGGTCATTGTGAAAGATAATACCACATTCATGAGGGTGTGAGGACATTTTTATATTTCACCTATATAATGTACCTTCCTAAATATTTTATGGATAATGAAATAATTATCATTTTACTATTGTGATGTAATTTATTCTTCTGACTCATGTTTGATTTCTTACTACACAAAGGTAATTTATTCATACATTCAATCCTATCTAAACTGATCCTCGACTATGGCCCAATTCAACATGGTATCAAATAATTTATGGAAACCAAATTCCATTATCCCTATTCTAAAATATTGAGTTTCATCTTACATGTCATAGATTTACCATTCATTGACCTGGCTATTGAAGATATACTCTTTCCTCGATTTTGATATTGTTCAGGGGTCCTCTACTGATCTAGATTTAGAAAAAGAAAAAGAGAAAGGTGACTCCTACTCTTAAAGTTTAATCTAGTAGGTTTTCATTCAAATAAGATTGAACCATTAGATTCCAAAGGTGTCAAAACCTTAGGATCGACTATAAACTTGACCTAGTTTTGTGACAGTCAATTTTTACCATTTTTGGAGGGTTTCAAGGCTTTTTTAGTGATTTCATACAAATATGTATAGTTATGTTCTCCTAGGTAAAATTAATTTATGGTTTTTTTGGAATTTAGAGATCCTTAGTGGTTATTTGGTGGATTTTGGAGAGTTGTACTAGATCTATTTTTTAAAACTTGGAAGAAATGTTGACCATGTTTGCACTTACCAATTTTTTGACTACTTCCATAATCCCCATATATGATAGATACACAAGGTCATCCTACACCTAACACCTCCAACCTTATGTGTCATAGTTTTAGTTATTCCTAGTACCTATCATAAATTCCATGTGCATTAGTAGCTCACATTCTTGAAACCATAAGTATCAACTATAATAACAGTCTAAAACCTTGACATTAGAGTTCTAAGATACATCGATAGCCCAAAAGTTTGACATTGGACTTATATATTGCATTGGTAGGAAATAGTTCTACTATAAAAACTCATGACTGCATTTATAGTTAAAATTTCCACTATCATAACTCTCAACTGCTCCAATAGTCCCAAATTTTATTACCAGACCTCTCAAAAGTTATGCCATCAGAACTTCCACCTACATTCATAGTTAAAATTTTGAGGGATCAATATAATCCTATACCCCTATTCACATGGTAAATTATACCTTGGTCACAATAAACCCAAGGGAGTTTAACTTTTCCTCAAAAATTGGGGCCAAATGTTTTATACACCCAAAACTTATGCAGACCCAAGAGGACTTAACTTTTCCTCACAAAAGTTGGCCAAACATTTTGCACACTAAAACATTTATGCAAAGTGGAGATAATTATTTTTTAAATCAATAAACATTCAAACTTCCATAACTTTCAACTGATAGCTCTTTTTTAGGGGTCATTTTATGAAAGTCTGAGTTTTTTCAAGATCTACAAATTGGTGATATTATTGTACCTTGTAAAATTAAACCTTTATAGATTTGTGGGGGTTAAATATCATATTATTTATTACAAATACTTTTCATTACATAATTTATTTATATACCATAGATCAAAGTCATGTTTCATTTCTTACACTATTCAATTATCACGAGTAGAAAACCCAAGTTTAAATATTCTTAAAGAGCAAAGGTTTACACTGACTCATGATGAGTTCATAAAAAGAATTGATACTTGATGATAATAAGGTGAGTTTGTTTAATAGAAGTGATTAATCTTATATTATACTATTCCTATCTATGTCTCTCAAATTGCTCTTTCATATTGAATCTGTAATTACTCCTAATGAAGACTAGACCACATTGGAATTTTTTTTGGGGATGTAAGACATAATGAGAGGTCACAAGTTGGAGAATGAGCTCATAATTTTGATCCCAAAAAAAATTTATACTATAAAATACTTTTTCACAAAATTAAAATTTATGAGGTTGTAGTTGAAACTATGTAACATTGACAAAAAGGATGATCAATCCATTCTTTCCATCCTTGCCAAGTTGGGATCTGAGTATTATGTCTTCCTTTCTACCTTCCACTCCACCAAGTATTCCATTTGATCTATATGGACCATTCCATCCTTAGATTAATTTCTTATTGACTTGACTTGAGAGTGAGATAATATTATTCAAATGGGTACACTAAATTCATCTAAATTGCATGCCTTAATTGTGAGTCATGACAAAAATAAGGCTTCTAGTAGTAAGGGGAAGAAATAAAACAAGTACATAGAGAAAATAAAGGGTCATAAATCTAATGATAAGGGTAAAAAATTAAAATATTCCTCCTCTTTAGATGGGAAACCTAAGAAATAGTGACTCACATGTGCCTACTACAATAAATTTGGGCATGATGAATCCAAATGCATGAAGAAGAATATTAACCAACTAATTAAGATGATCAAGAAGAAAAATATCAATGTCCTTGATTATTCCAATTATATTTCATAATCATAGGATTCTTCTAAGGCTAAAGATAATATCAAAGGAAAAGATAAGGAAAAATCACTTGTAGTTTTATCACAAACTTACACATGAGTAACTAACTATGGTGTATCAAACCACATGGCTTCATCATATAACATGTTCTCATCCTTTAAGCCTTGTTATATTCCTTACATCTTGTTGGGTGATTATACTTATGCATAATTTAGTGGGAGAGGATTTATTGAAGTGAATGAAGGGAAATTTCAAAATGTTCTATGTGCTCCCTCTTTATCAACCAATAACCTATTTGTTTATCATATCATTCACATCAGTTTAGGAAAGAGAGTTGAGTTCACACCTAATTCAATGGTAATTAGGGAAGTAGATATTGACTCCATAGATTCATTTTTTAAATTACATAACCGGTCATGATTGTATACTTTCCCACATTTTTATCCTAATCAACCCTCTATTACACTACTCACTCATTCAAATGGGGTGAGTAAATTATAACATGGGTGATTTGACCATCTAGAGTAATATTTTCATATTTATGATAGCATTTATAGAGGTTGTATAAGTGGAAAAAAACTCAAGGATAATTATGACAAAGTCAAATCATGGATAGCTAAATAGACATAGGAGTCAGTTCAAAGTGACATTGTTGGACCATTTCTAGCAACTTCATTCAACATGACTAAATACATGCTTAATTTTTTTATGCCTTTTTGATGTATACTTTGGTGTACTTTATTAAGTATAAATTTGAGGTATTTTGTCATTTTTAGGAATTCAAGGTACTTATATAAAAATAGTTACGTAAATCTATCAATATTTTTTGCATTGAAAATGGTGTTGATTATGTCAATAATCATTTTGAATAATTCTACACTTCAGAGGGGATTAAACTATAGTGTATAGTTCCATATAGTCATCATTAGAATGGTGTTTTACAAAAAAAAAATATGTCATTGAAGGAAATGGTCAATTGTATGTTATACTCCAACTATCTTGAACCTCAATATTGGGTTGAGGCCATCAACTATGCTTGTTATATATAGAAATGAGTTATTCATAAAGCATTGAAAGAAGTCACTCATTTTGAAGATTAGAGAGGAAAAAAACACATAGTGAATCACTTTTGAGTTTTTGGATCTCCTGCTATGTCCTATATTTCTAATAAGAAATGTAAGGCAATGGAACCTTAAATTCAACATTATATCTTCATTGGATATCCTTAGGGTGTTAAAGGATATAATATTATCCATCCTAAAACTCATGATTTTTTCATTGAGAGAGGTTTTGGATTTCAAGAGGATCCTCAGACTCCACACATGATGATCCTCCCCCTTAGATGCATCAAGATTTGATGACATTTTTGATGATTAAGATCTTATTGAGCAACTTCCTGATGATACATATTTCACTTCTATCTCTAATGATGAGAGTAGTGATGATAAATCACCTCATACTTATCTTATAATATATTTAGAGGATGAGGAATCTCCTCTTTACTATCTAAGCATTGATCCTATGTGGGATAGATAAACACTACAAAGTTTTGGCCAATGGGTTACAGATCCATTAGATACCAAGTAAACCCATTCACAATTCCAAGATGCCCCATATGCTTTCATTTCATCTCCTTCCAAAATGTAATTATTTCTCAAAGCATCAAGCACTCATGAGTGGGAACCTATTATAAAAGAGGAACATGGTTCCTTGATGAGGAACAACACTATGGATTGAGTCACTCTTCCTAAGGGAAGAAAACTTGTTTGATGTAGGTGGATCTACCAAACATAATTTGTAGTGGATGGGCCCATAGACAAGTTTAAATCATGTTTGGTAGCAAACAATTTTTCTCAAATACCCAACATTGAATATACCAAGACATTCACCTAAGTTGACCAAATGAAGTCAATCTAACTCACTCTCACCATTGTCACATCACATCAATGGGATGTTCATCAAATGGATGTGAAGAATGTTTTTCTTCATGATGAACTCAAAGAGGAAATATATATGGAGCAACCAAAATGATTTAAATAATATTCCTCCTTAGTTTTAAAGCTTTATAAATTTATCTATGGCCTCAAATAATCTCCTCGATCTTAGTATGCTAAAATGGACTCTTTTATTCTTTCATTTGGGTTCACCAGATGCTATTTTGATCTAAATGTCTACATTTTACAACATGATATTTCATTGTTAATTATAGTTCTCTATGTTGATGACCTATTGATCATAGGGAGTTACTCATCTACCATTGTAAAATTGAAAACTTATTTGTCTGATAGGTTCTCAATGACTAACTTGGGCTTGTTACATTGCTTCCTAAATCTTAGTCTATCTATGGGAGCATTATTGCACAATCCAAGTATGATCTTGATTTGCTTTCATAGTTTAATGTGGTTGAATATAATCCAAAGTTGAATTTTTTATATCTGATGTGAATCTTGGGGATAATTTTCAATCTCCTTTGGTTAATTCTACCCCATATCAGTAGCTTTTTGGTAGTATCATCTACCTTACACACACTAGACTTGATATTTCATATTCTAGTTGCATTGGAAAGTAGATAAGTGGGTTTTCCACTACATTCTAGGTACACAGTTTTTGGATTCATTATGTAGTATCCATTTTGTTAACTTAATTTGGCATACAGATTTAGTTTAGGTTGGTGATATTTAGAATTATAAGTCTACTTCAAGATGTAGTTTATCCATCAGTTCAAGTCTAATTAGTTGGTCAAGAAAGAAATAGAATGCTATTGACCTATTTTATTCTAAGATAGAATATAAAGGGGTTTTTAATGATTCCATTGAGTCTATTTGGATTTAGGGAATTCTCATTGAGTTTGGAATCTAGTTTTGATTACCAACAATCATCTTCTATGACAACCAAAATGCAAACCAAATCTATAATAATATAGGCTTTTATCAATAGAACAAGAATATATATATATTCACATACATTTCATCATATATATCATCCATGATCAAGTAAATGATATATATTAAATCTATATAATGGATGTAATTGCTGATATATTCACCAAACCCTTCACTAAGAGAATGTATCTTCATTTGCATGTACTTCTTGGGGTTGAGGCATCTCTAAAATCCTCCTCTTGGGGGCATTTATATGTACTTGTTTACCTCATTAGGTATTTATTCCAAGAACTAATTACATTACCCACATAATATATGCTTAATGGGGGGGGGGGGTGTTAGTCTAGGTTTTTATTCAATTTAATGGTTTTTCCCTATATATGTTATTTAGCTTGCTTATGTTCCTTTTTAGGTCATTGTGAAAGATAATCCCACATTCATGAGGATGTGAGGAAATGTTTATCTTTAAAATATAAAATGTATATTCCTAGAGATTTTATGGCTGATGAACTAATGAGAATTTTACTATTACAATATAATTTCTTCTTCTAGCTCATGTTTGATTTTGCTACTGTACACATGTAATTTCTTCATGCATTCGATCCTATCCACATCGATCCTTGATTTTGGCCCACTCTAATAGATTCAGAACAATTAAATATACATGTTCAAGGTTAAGTGGAAGGTGATACCCATGTAAGATGAAAATTTGTAAATAAAGGTGTTCTTATCATAGAAAATAGGTTTAAAATGAAGCTAAAAAATAAAATCCAAATTTTTTGGAGTTTTGAACAAGGTATGCTCAAGCTAGAAAGAGGGGAACAAATCAAAACATCGTAAAAAATGATGAAGATGAAGATAATCATGTTGGAAAATATTCCAAAAATATATTGGAAGCCATAGGATTATGGTATGTCAAGTCATTCTTTAAATATGCCAAGTCATGGTATGTGGTAAGTTGGTCGATGTCAAGTTAGACCTTATACATAATGAAAATGAATAAACAATGTTTAGTGCAAGCAAAAATTAGATTAAAGATTAAAATTAAAATGAGCAAATAATTAAAATAAATAAAACAAGATGGTTGTTCACTTCACATTCCCAAAAAGACTCTTCATATTCTTATGGGAATGGAAAATCAACATATTATAATAAGACAAACTATCCTATAACACCTAGGATTATGTACACTATTTTTACATCCACCCTTAATCTACAAGGGTCATGGTGAGACCAAGCATTCCTCTAAAAGTTTCAAAATGTTTCATCCAAATGCCTTTGTTAGGATGTTTGTTGGTTATTCTACTATAGGGCAATGTTATAACTTGACACTACCATCCTTTGCATAATGCAAAATCAAATGAAATTTGGTATTGATATGCTTTGTTTGGTTTTGAAATATTATATTATTTTCCATTTTAATTATAGAGGTATTTTCGGCCATAAAAGTCTTGACAAAACTTGTTATTCCTACAAATCTAAAGAGAACCCTTTCGAGTCATTTTTTATCTCTAGTTGCCTCTGAAGTAACCATATACTCTAATTCAACTATGGAAATTAGTGGCATTGATTGATTATTATATTTACAATTGAAAACTTTTGTTCTAAAGTTCATCAAAAACCCTATGGCAGATTTTCCATCTTCATGATCACCAATATAGTCAAAATATGAATATCCAACTAGTTTGAAGTCTCTAGCCTAGGATTATTTGAGCCAACATTTGTGATCTTTTGAGATATCTAAGGACTCCTTTTGTTTCTATCCAAGAACTATCTCTAGTTTATTTCATAAATATTGAATGAACACCAATAGTAAATGATATATATAGTTTTGTTATGGTCACATAAATCAGATTTATAATGAGTTATCTATATTTAGTGGCATGGACCAAATCTATTCTATCTTATGGTGTTAATTTTATATTCTATTCTATGGGCATGCTAAGAGGACTATAATCTTCCATTCAAAACATGCTCAGAGTGTCATTAATTACTTATGTTTTGTGATGAATATATACTTTGGTTTTTGAATTACTTTGATATTCAAATAGTAATGAAGATAACCCAAATTAATTATTTTTAAAAAAATTATAAAATTTTATTTGAACTTTGTAATGTATTGTTAATTTTCCCCTATGATGAGAATATCATCAACATAAACCACCACAAATATAACAAAATTTTCAATTGTTTTGACAAAAAGAGTTGTATTTTAAAACTCAAAAAAATTTAAGTTCATGTTCATGAGGTCTTAAACTAATTTATCATACCATGCTTGAGAGGCTTGTTTCAAATAATACATTGATTTATTAACTTTGCACACCTTGTTCTATTGGCCATTTTCTACAAAAACTTTGGTTTTTATCATATATAATATTTACTTGATGTTACCATTCACAAATGTAATTTTGACATCTATTTGGTGAAATTTCCATCCATTATGAATTGCCAAAGACAACATGGTTTGAATGGTAGTACATTTTGTTTTAGGTGCAAAGTTTTCATTTTAGTCAACTCCTTCCTTTTGAGCATATCCCTTTATGACAAGCCTATATTTATATTTTCAAGTGAGTCACTAGCCTTGTATTTATTATGATATACCCACTTGAACCCATATGGAAGATCAACCCATTTCCAAGTCCCATTTTTACCAATGCACTATACTCATCTTTCATTACTTATATCCAAGCTTCAGCTTGCTTGAAATATGTTAGTTCTGAATCAAATGCAACATTGATTTCTTCTTCTAGGGGATCATTCAAGGTGATATTTTCAATTTTATCTTGAATTTATTCAAGAAACTTTCTTGATTATGATGTGGTTTCACATGCACTTATAGTGCCTATTTTCAAAAAATTGTCAGGTTAAACATCATTCAATATCTAGGTGTCCCACGTAGGCATCTTTTTTTATGGTTTAGGTGCTCCAATTTCATTTTATGAAGTTCCTTCACTTTATATCCTTTGTTCTTGTGGTCTTATTCATTATATGATGAAGTTTAACTTTGTTCTTCAATAGGAGTTTCATTATCATGTATGGAAGACAATAAAGAAATAAATGATTCCAAATTGTGTGTCCCCAAGTCACTCTCCAAATCATTATTTCAAACATCCAATAATCATATTCATCATGACCCTATTCATCATGATAGCAAGAATCATATTCATCACGATCCTATTCATCCTCTTTACAACTCTATTTAGTTGTGGAGTGTGACGAAATATGAGATGATGTTTGAACCCATTTTGATGAAGATAGGATTAAAACTTATTTGAAACTTATTCACCACCATTATCATTCATAAGTTTTTTAATGCTAGTTTGAGCTTAATTTTAAATAATCATTAAAAACTTTTTGAACATCTCAAATGCTTAACACTTATTTTTGAGAAATTATATCCAACTCATTCAACTATATTGATCAATGAACAACATGAAATATTTATGGCCAATAGTTGAGACAATTGGAAAAGAACACAAGTCTGAGTAAACTAGTTGCATCTTTTTGTTAGCTTTCCAATTTGACTTTATAAATAGTTCTCTTTTGTGTTCAAAAATTAGGCTTAACACTTTTTGTTATTTTTTTTGGGAAATTTAGGCAAAAAACAACACTATTAATTTTAAACACATGAATTTTGTTATAATGAGTACACTTGAATCTATAATTCCACAACTATTTAGAGACATGAACATAATTCCCTGAAACTAATGGCTCACCCCTAAGTTTGAGAAATTTTCCTTCCTCATATCTACTCAAAATGACTGTATTGTCACATTTTCTTTTGATAGTGACATCAAAATTATCCAACAAGATGGAATGGTATTATTTTTAAATGATAACATGAGATAATAAGTTTCTCTTAAATTGATAAAAGTATAGAACATGTTATTACCCTAATGTGTGAATTTCACTAACACTTCAAGGATTTGGTGTAATGGTTCATTAAATTTGGAATTAGAGCCTCCACTTAGGTTTGAGTCATGGATTAGGTGGCTATGTTAGCATTACAGTGTTTGTTTAGGGTTTGTACATGCAGGGATCCTATTGCACGATTGTAAATTTGTCCTAAATTTTGTGCTTCTAAAGCATGGTGTGATGTTATGATCCTGATGTATAAATTTCACTAATGCCTCAAGGTTTTTCTGTAACATTTCATTACAAAATAGTTTGGATTTTTAAATCTATAATCCCTAAACACTTGATTCAGATTTTACCTCTTCCATATGGTTGAAAACTTGATATATCTATGAAGAATAATGGACCATAAATTTCTTCATAAATTCCTAAAATAAGTCTTTTCAGAAATTCATGCGTAAGGTGGCACTAGTATCAAGAACCCATGATGAAATGATTGAGTCATTATTTTCTTCATCATTTGAACTAGAAAGCACACATTTAATGGTGAATTGAGTAGAGTTTGACTCTTTTATTTATTTATTTTAATTTTCCTCTTTCTTATTATGGTATGCTTCAAATTTCTCCCATGGAGTTTTGCATTCATGGGTTTCATGTCTTCCTTTTTCTATCACACCATTCATAGTAGAGGTGTTGCCTATCATTTTTTTTTATTTTGACCACCTTGACTGCCATTTTGACCACCTTTTCCCTTATTTTTATTATTATACTTATTATTTCTTTCACTTTTTTATTGTGTGGACTTATTGGATGTTTTAGAATGATTTACATTGAGATAATGCACACTTTCTCCTATGGATTTAGTTTTCGTTCCAAAGGCCTTTTCAATTTTCCCCATATTTTTAACCAATTGAACAAATGTGAGAGTCTTCAACTGATTGCTTGCTTGTAGAGACTCAAAATAGGTTGAATAGTTGGGAAGAAGGTATTTTATGAATGTGGTGATATATATGTTGATTTTAACACCCATGGCATCCACCTATTTCTTGATTATACTTATTTATAAAGCCAATGTCATCACATCAACATATTTCAACTCAAGGTTAAAAAACTTCAATTCCAACTGATTGAATTCCAAATCTGAGTAGGAATCATATAGTTATTTCAATATATGAAATGATTCCCATAGAGTAATGCACCCTTGAAAATGATGAAACACATATCTCTAGACTAAGGCCCTCATTAAGGCCAATGCTTTTAGTTTTTCCTACCTCTATGTCTAAATATATTTTACATTCTATGTTGGCTAAACTAGTAGTTTATACTATTATAAATATCAAACCATATATCATTGAATATGAGTGCGTTTTCCACCTTCTAAGACCATTCTAACTAGCTATCTTTATCAATCAATATTGTGCCAATGATTAATTTGATTGAATAATTTTTTTAAGTTTTGAGTTTGTAAAACCCATAAATTAGTTTGATTTGATTGAATACATTATTTGAGTTTTGAGTTTTGAATTTTTAAAACCCTAAAATTGGTTCCTTACCAATCTAAATGGTTCCCTTTTATATATACCACCAGACTAATAAACCAAACCTCTCTATATACCTGCCCTTCCTATCTACCCAAATGTACATGGAATAAGCTCTCCCTTTATTTATACTCAATAGTACATGAAATAGGCGTTAAGGCATGGGAGAGTAGAATGGTATGTGGAACCTAGGTGAAAATTGAAAAGTATTCACCCTATCATTAACACTAGCTAACAATAAAACCTCATTAATGATGGTATACACATTTATTATTTATTTTTAGATTTATATTTTTATATAGAAGTAAATGGGTAAGAGATTATCTCTCCATACTTATCCTTTATTTGAATTTTTTTTTTTTGCATTTTTCTAAATTTTCATAGATATCTTTATCAAATGACTATTTAAATACTTTTAAATTTGAAAAAGACCATTTAAAATAAATGAAAATTTGTTTTTAAATGTAAAACATAAAATAAAGTGAATTTTCTCCTTATTTGGCATATATGAAAATAATTTCAATATTGGAATGATAAATGAAAGTCTCAAAAAATATGGGCTCTTCAAAAATAAATCAATTCATTTCTTGTATCTCTTTGTGCCATGTGGAGATTAGTTTTGAAAGTATGTTTGTCAAAGAAGACTCTATGCATTCCGCATTAAAGCAAGGAACATACATGTAACAAATTTATTGTTAGGACTCAGAAGCACAATTGATTACCATGTACAGGCAACTAAATGCATAATTTAACCAAAAGTAAAGAGTAACTAGAATTCAGAAACAACACAAAATATGAGAGACAATACCCAATTATATTAATACTCTTCCAGAAAAGAATTACAATGAAGAGACACCACACTCTTCCACACCTTACAGGCTTTCCACACCAAGTGTATAGTAATTCACTTTCAAGAGTTCACTCTCTCAATTACGGTCCCAACACACAACTCAAACACAGAGTTAGTGTTCACCTCCAACCAGTCAGTATCACTACTACCAATACCACTAGTTAGTATCACTACTACCAGTACACAAGTACTCCACATACTCCATGACCGAGTACACACCATACTCCAAGTAGATCTCCCCTAATCTTTCTACCTGTTGTGTTGTTGATCTCCCTGATCATGCTGCCACTTGCAGATCAACTTGGTTTTGCAACACCTGCAAACCTAGACCACACACACACACACACCTGCAAATCAATGATCTTACTTACCATGTATATCTCTCTACACCCTGAAGAACCCTTGTCCTTACCTCACCAAGTCCTTATGATTCTCCAAACTAGTACCCTAATGGATCTTCTACCAGACCTTGCTATCTCGCAAATCTTCCTGATCATACACACTTGGCACCCCTATGGAATTAGGAGGAACACAGCTTGCTCTCTTCACTCTGAAGGGGCTAACCTTGCTCTCTCAACTAGCACACTTTACAATACAACCCATGAGTCTCCTAAATAGATCTCATGTAAACAATAATTAGACATCTAATTACAATAATTAGATCCGTAGTTCAAGACTAAAATTAGTCTTTACATGCAAGCAACCCGTTCAACTAACTAACTGTTTGTCAACAACCAGTTTTGGAATGCACAGGCAACCGATGTCAGTCCCTGTCTATCTGGAGGTGATCAACGTCATCTGATCCATGGCTGTCGATTGCATTTAGCTCCACAACCTAACAATCTCCCACTTAGAGATAAATAACTAAACCTATACCTATACCTGTACATCGTCTAATCTATTTCTTGGATTGTATCCCTCTTCAAGATCAATCCTAAAGACCAACCACCACACACCTGTGGTGCACCTCCTATCATCCAAGTAACCTGCCACATCTGAATCTATAAACCCATGTAGAAAGAACTTGACCCTGCATAGCATGTATACCTACTGCTAGTCCTCAGATACCTGAGAACCCACTGAACCGCTTTCCAGTGCTTCCTTCCCAGATTGACTACAAACCTGCTGAGAACTCCCATTGCTAGGGCAATATCAAGGAGTACACATGTACTCAACCTCATCATGTGATTAAGGACCCTATTTTGTGAACTATCCATCCATAGGTGCACTTGTCATACTGCATCTTGCACTACCTTCACACAATCATCCTGTGACAACATCAACTTGTGATCTTCCCTATCTCTAAGATTACTCATGCCAAAGAATTTCACTGCTCCCAAATTCTTCATGACATACCACTGAACTAACTTTACCTTTAGCTCAAAAAAACCCTACATGTATGAACTTACAACAAGCTCATCATCCACATACATCAATAGGATAATGTCATGACCATCATCCAACCTAGTAAAGAAAACACAATGGTTACAATGACACTGACTAAAGCCATGCTTTGTCATACACCTGTCAAAACTGTACCCCTATCTTGTAGCTTCCTCAAGACCATATAACTTGGCCTTCCATCTCATGTTACCATTCTCTCTATTCTTTAACCAAGGTATCCATTCATCTTTCAGTGCTTTCTTCCAGCTGGCAACCCTACCAAATCTCCCATTTGATTCTGCATCCTAGGAATCAAATTCCTCATTCATGCCATGCTCCCACTATTTCTTAGATCCTTCTTGCTCTACAGTGAGCAACGAGTGTAAAGAAGAGGAATAACAAATTTGAGGCTTACTTACCCTTTCAATCCTCCATATGGGCGTTTGAGACTCCTTAACAGCTTGCTGTCCACCCAAAATCTGTTCTAGTGACTGACCTCAGTCACCACATAGTCTACATCTAACTGACATCAGTTCCATGTGACTGTCTTGACTATCAATGCTAGTTTCCTGATTGATGTCGGTGTCTACCTATCACTGATGTTGGTTCCCTGACTGACGTCGGTCTTACCCTGCCTAACACCACCAGCTCTAGTCTACACATGACTGACATCGACACCTATTTGTTCGATGCCAATTCCTCCTGATCGATGCTGATACCTGTGTTCTCCTATGAGTGATGACTTTTTACTCATGAGCTCTCTTTGGATCAAAACCATATCCAAACTGCCCTACTCAGAGATATCCAGTCCCATCCACTGATCTCTGTCCATCATCTCCTCCATAAACACCAAGGCTTTCCATTTCTTAAGTTTTTCAAACACATCTGACTTCCTCTTAAGAACATGCATCTCCTTCTTGCTCATGTGACCAAGCCTACAAAGCCACATCTTCGCAACAAAAGAAGAATCAGTAATACAAGCAAGTAGATAAAGAGTACCTGCTTTCTTACCACTAGCTAATTCAAGTGCATCCATTGTGAGAGTTCCTGTGCATCTCTCATCACCCAAATTTCTTGAAGAAATTAGCCTCATCTTCAGAACTAAGACCTGCATGACATCCTTCAACACCCATGTGTTGGTCGTCTACAATTTCAGCCGCACTTTCCCTTTGCCAATACTTTGACAAGGCTCACCAACCCCTAAATAAATCTTTCCAAAGTCTCCATGGACCTTAACATGGAAAAATACTCTATTTGGGGCTGCATGGAAAGAGGCAATAGCATCTATAAAATAAGATTCTACTTTATCCAAGGAACATAATAGAGAATCTTGTGCAACAACACCTGCAACATCTGCTTCTTCAGTTCCTTCATGCTGATCTTCTACCAACCAAAAATATTTCTTTACCTACTCTTTCTTTCCATAACACCGTAATTGACCATTCATGCCTTTGAATTCCTCCATTCTTAGTGTACTTTCTTCTGTCGTTGTTATACTCCCACTCAATCAGAAACCCCTGAGAATGACCTGTAATCAAACACAAACTTGCTCCCTGCAACCTTAGCTCTGATACCACTTGTTAGGACTCAGAAGCATAATTGATTACCGTGTACAAACAACTTAATGCAGAATTTAACCAGAAGTAAAGAGTAACTAGAATTCAGAAACAACATAGAATATGAGAGACAATACCCAATTGTATTAATACTCGTCCAGAAAAGAATTACAATGAAGAGATGCCACACTCTTCCACACCTTACAGGCTTCCCACACCAAGTGTACAGTAATTCACTTTCAAGATTTCACTCTCTCAATTACAGTCCCAACACACAACTCAAACATAAAGTTGGTGTTCACCTTCAACCAGTCAATATCACTACTGCTAGTACCACTAGTTAGTATCACTACTACCAGTACACAAGTACTTCACGTATTCCACAACTGAGTACACACCATACTCCAAGTAGATCTCCCCTAATATTTCTACCTATTGTGTTGTTGATCTCCCTGATCTTGCTGCCACTTGCAGATCAACTTGGTTTTGCAACACCTGCAAACCTAGACCATGCATACACACACACACCTGCAAATCAATGATCTTACTTACCATGTAGATCTCTCTACACCCTAAAGAACCCTTGTCCTTGCCTCACCAAGTCCTTATGATTCTCCAAACCAGTACCCCAGTGGATCTTTTACCAGACCTTGTTATCCCATAGATCTTCCTGATCATACACACTCGACACCCCTATGGAACTAGGAGGAACACACCTTGCTCTCTTCACTCTGAAGGAGCTAACCTTGCTCTCTCAACTAGCACACTTTACAATATAGCCCATGAGTCTCCTAAATAGATCTCATGCAAATAATAATTAGACATCCAATTACAATAATTAGATCCACAACTCAAGACTAAAATTAGTCTTTACATACAAACAACCCGTTCAACTAACTAACTGTTCATCAACAACCAGTTCTGGAATGCACAAGTGACTGACGTCAGTCCCTATCTGTCTGGAGGTGATTGACGTCGGCTGATCCATGATCGATGTTGGCAGCCCTATGCTTTGGATATGACCAACATCGGTTTCGCTTCTGACATTGGTTGTTGTGCACCTTAGCAACCTCCTCCATGTGTGCATATAGTGAAGCTTTTAGCTCCACAACCTAACATTTATTTAAAAATCCTTTCAAAGATTCTAGATAGTTAGAACAATCAATAATATGATGCCACATGACCACCACATAGTAAAAAATCATAGAGTTCTACCAATATGCCATTCACTAAAGTGTGTGACATTAATGTGTTTTATGGAGGTAAAAAAATAGTACACCCTTCCATAAAGATGCTATGCAACCAATATAAGTCTAAATTCTGAAAAAAATCAAAAAATCATTAAAATTAATATTTAAAAAAATTCTCACATATTAAGAACAATACAATCATCTCTTCAATGCAAGTTTATCATAATCTAGTCCTAAAATGCCTTGTTGACAGTTAAAATTAGCAACTACACAACTTTGAGTCCATTTGGTATGCCATTTTTTTTTTTATCAAAACACCTTTAAAACAAAAAAATCAAGTCGTACAACTATGAAGGAGGAAAGAAGAGCAAAAAATGACAAATTAAATTAGTAGTTCTAATACCAATGTTAGGTTAGATCTTATATAGAATAACAATGAACAAATAATGTTTAATACAAGCCAAAATTACATTCATAATTCAAATTGAAATAAACAAAGAATTACAGTAAATAAGATAAGATTTTTTTTACTTCATATTATGAAAAAGACTCTTTCCATTCCTATAGTATGAAAAATCAACTTATTATAATAAGAAAAACTATCCTATGACACCTAAGATTTTGTACACTATTCTTACAGTCGAAGATTTCATGTAGTAGGTATAGGTCTTGGGTTCCATTCTCCTAATGTTTTTTTCACACTTTTATAGTTTGAATAACTTTGAGGTTAAATATATTTAAGGGGTAAATCATGTTATGTAACCAAAAACAACATATGTTTATGTGTATGTGTGTGTGTACACACACACTTAATATTATTTTTATGATTTTATGTTTTAAATGTCTAGAGTTAGTGAAGGGTTAGGTCATGATTTAGACTTGGATTATTTAGGGTTTCTATAAGTTGAATACAAAAGAGTTAAAACCCAATAAATGATGTATCAATTTAAACTAACAATTTAATTTAAGAGGTAACCACCACTATGTGAGAGCTCTTTTACTATGGTCATATTTTTAGGTGGAATCCACCCATGGGAATGAAAGTGATCCTATATTTTCCATTTATCATCCTTTCACTCTATATTTTTTAGTTCTATTTTTTGTTATTATTTGGAACATATCAAGATTATATTCTAAGTCAAAACTAGTACAAACTTTATAATCATTATCTAGCTTATCACTTTCAATTTCTATGAAGTAGAAACATCAAATTACTCTTGATTAGATTTATTTGATTTAGTAGAGGGGAAAGTTATCATAAATATTTTTAATATAACACTCAAATTATACTTGTAAATATGATGACTATGTTGATAATATTTGTATAGTATGATGTGATGAAATAGGTGTGTACTCTATAAATAGGAGGTTGAATCTACATAACATATTTTCCTATCTTGTTCTTTTGCCTCCTGTATCTTTCAGTCTTTCTTCAAACTTTCCAACTACTCTTGGGTTTCTCCCAGAACTATTAAGGAACTGATATATCAATAGAATCCCCATTGGGACTACCCACCACTAAAATTTTGGTGGAACTTGGCTCTTCCCCATATTTTTTTTGGCATTTGGATCTCAATAAATTTGATTATATTTGATAATCTTGTTGGTTGAATATTTTGTCGATCAGTGTACTGATAAACAAAATAGGTATGATCAGCGAAAGTAGGAAGATTAGTCACCCAAATGTGTAGATTTACCACATCAGAAGGGGACTAATCTCTCCTCTCATCAAGGGGAGCTTCCCTATAGGCTATATATAATAATAATAATAATAATAATAATAATAATAATAATAATAATAATAATAATAATAATAATAATAATAATAATACTCAGGGGTAGGACAAACCATCCATCTCCCTTTCTTCAGAGATGATGTATTTAGATCACAGGAGAAACTCAAGGAAAATGATAGAAAGGACTCCTCTTCTTTCAGAAGTACTATTCAACAAGCCACAAGAATACTCCAAGTAGTAACAACAAAATGAAGCAAATGATGTAATAACCAGAAAATCGAGATGTAGCATAAAGTCTCCACCTGAATCACTCAAGAGTAAGATACGAAGGACAATGAGGGCACAAAGTCTTCTCAAAGTCCTTTACACAAAAATGAAAAGAAAACACATTGAAAGGCAATTATGGGGGCCCAAAGTCTCTCCACATATGATTCTTCAGGACACCTTTCTGACTAATTTCACTAATCCTGCTTGTTGAATTAAAGGAACAGAAAATAAATCAAGGAAAAAGACATAAGAACAGTTTCCTCAACAACAAAGATATCACATCACAAAGTCTAAAAATTCACTTGCTTTCTTATTCTAGTAACAAAACATGATCAACAAACTAAGCTCAAAGTCTCAGAAGTGCCTTTCAATTTGGGCAGAGTTTCATTCTGATTGTCAAAAAAGAGAGCCATTTACAATAGAAGAGAGTCCCTTATATAGCCATTTCAAAAAAGACTCAAGAATAGTAACATATCATGTTGCATTAGAATCTGTTAAGAAGATAGGTTGGAATTTAGGAGCATTTTACCCATTTGATTTTATCAATGCAAGGAAACAAGTCACTCTTATTGAAATTTTACAACTTTCAATGTCCACCTGGCGATCTGATCTTACCTTCATCGTTCCTCCTTTTTTGGTTAATTAATTTAGGTCCTGGATTCAGTTTGCTATTCTATTCCTTCCTCGCTTTTTGTTGGTCTTAGCCTTGAAGTTTGTGAATGTATTCTAGTCTATAGGTTCAAAGGATCAACAACTATTTTGTTGTCTTGAATTTGACATCTTCAGGCATGTCATCCCTTTGTCCTCTTTCAGCTTTTCTATTTGGCACTTTCCCAGATTGAACTTGCCCTTTTAGGCCTTAAGAAATGACCCATTTTGAGTCAGGAAGAGCCTCCCACAATGGTATCTACCCTTTGGGCAGTCTTTAAATGGCCTTCAGGCTTCTTTGGGTGACCCTTCTGCTTCAAGAAGTGTCTTCAAATCGGTAGTCGAGAGTCCCCCGTAAGAGCACCTACCCTTTGGGGTCCTTCAATAGCCCTTTTCCTTAGATTTTTCATGGGCTTTCCTCAGGCTTTCTTCATGGATAAATTCTTGTGGACAAAAATTCCAAGGACAAATTCCCACGGATAAAAAGTCCATGAAAATTCTTTGTTTCTGTCAAATTCTTCAGGTTTTCCTACACCTGCAGCCAATTCTTAAATTCTTTAAGACTTTTTGTCTGAAGGAATTCCTTCGAACAAAAGTCTGAAAGAATTATGACTGCCTTTATTTGCCTTAGTCTTATTTTAATTATGAAAGAATTACCTTTGCAAATGACCCTTCTAAAGGGTACTTTTATTGACCAAGTGCCCTCTGTAAGGGCACTTGTCCTTCGGGAGGCCCTTTGAACTTTGGTGATGAACCAACTATTGAACTATTCCATTGAACCAAGGCTTTGAACCACTTTTTGAACCTACGCTTTGAACCAAAATGGTTCAAGCCGATAAACCATTTGTTTGAACCAACCATTGAACCACTTCGTTGAACCAAGCTTTGAACCAAAATGGTTCAAGCTGATGGTTCAAGCCAATGGTTTAATTGAATGAACCAAGTCAATGAAACACTCCATTGAACCAAGATGTTGAACCTTTTCATTGAACCAAGACATTGAACCAACCGTTAAACCAAGTTTTGGTTCAACAGTTTAAACAAAGCCTTGAACTAACTAACGAACCATTTGATTGAACCAAAGCATTGAACTGGTTATTTGAACCCACCTGTAAAAGCCTTTGAACCTGTAGAAATGAACCTACCTTTGAATCAAAAGATGTTGAACTAACTATTGAACCAAGATTTGGTTCAAAGGTTCAAACAAAGCCTTGAACTCATTGATGAACCATTTGATTGAACCAAAGGATGTATCAAAGCGTTGAAACAAAGTGGATGAACCAAATGAGTGAAACAAAGCATTGAACCACTTTATTGAACCTACCTTTGAACTTTTTGACGTTGAACCAAATGTTGAACCTGTTGTTGATGCTTGCCAATGGAGATTTCTATTTGAACCAAGCCAATGAATCAATCTTGAAAATAACCAAGTGTTAGAAACTAATTCTTTTGATTGAATCCATCTGTAAAAGCCGTGAAGCCCATTAAACTTGACCTACAAAGTTTGTAGATTTCCTCTTTCTACTGAGTCCGTAGATTTTTGAGAATCTTAAAAAATGAGGAATTCGAATGCCCAAGACAAATTTTGAAAAAGGGAAGAGACAATTTTGGTCTATGGGACCAAAATAGTTCAAATGTTGTCCCAAAAATGAGTGATAGCTTTTGGGGGATAACAGTTGGCTCCAGTTGGGGAGCTTCTATCAATTTTAAAAAGAATTGAAAGGAGTAGAATCTAGAATCTCTAGTATCTTCATGTGTACCATTGGGTTACAGAGTCATGCTACCCAGAAATGAAAGGCATCAAAAATGGAAACAAACAAAACAAAATAGAATTAAAAACTATACAAATGTACATATATATAGATGGAATGATCTGATACTTCAAGAATTGAAGTATTTCAGATGCTACTTCTTGGGAGACAATGAAAATAGTACTCTATTCTGATAAACTAGCAAGAAGACATTTTGCCCCCAAAAATATGATAGGCGAATGGAGTTCTCCACCAAGAAACCAATTTTCTGTGTCTTCCCCTTGGCTTTTTCTTCTTCTTATCCCATGACAGGATGTGGTCTTCAATTTGAAATCCATAACTCCTTGATTTCTTGGTGAAGGGTTCCTTTGCCTGATTTTGATTTACAGTAACATAGTCCATTACAATAATTGGTTGTTCTTCTGATTTAGTCTAGCATATGATTGGATTGTCCACATTAAATTCTTGACAAACTATTAGCTTAGCGTCTCCTTTGATGTGAAGGAGTTTGATTTCTTCATCTTGAGCAATCTTCAGTCTAAGCAATAGAGATTCACATCCAGCTATGTTGTTGGTGTTGCTGACTTGCAAATTACATGAAGGAAGAATATCTCCTTGAGGAGATATCAACACAGTCCCAACTTCATCATTGGTGGAAGAATTGTTGTCATCATCAGAAGTTGATCTCCTATTAGATTTCTCTTCATTAGAGGTGGAAAATCCTTCCTTATTTATACTACATCGTACCAATTCTCTTGAAGTCTTGTTTGGATCAATTCCTAGATTGTCAGCTACATGACTTTCATCTATAGAAACATGAACATCCTCTGTGGTAAAGAAATAATTACCCATACTTGAAGATTCAAATAGAATTTGTGCTATAGGGGCTGATGTTTGGATGACCACATATTTTGCTTCTTTTTTAGGGAGTAATCTCTTCATCATGCCTTGGATAGGTATTTTTTGCCTTAGATAGGTACATGTTTAGTTCTCCTTCCATGTCCTTGCATAAATTTTATCCAAGCAAAATGCCATAAGATGTTGGGATGTCAGCCACCAAGATAGTGATCATGATTCTCTTGTCTGGAAAGGCTACCAATGCAAATTGGGCATCTTTGATTTGCCCCAACAATGGTACTTGTTTGTTCTCCATGGAGAAACATCTCCCAAATGTCTTGGTCAATGTGAGACCCAAAGACTTAACTAATTTAGCAGGCATGACATTGTCAAATGCCCCAGAATCAATGATGCAATTATTGAGCTGATAACTATTTATTAACAGGGAAACATAGAAAGGTTCTATTTTCCTAGGGGCAACTAGAAGAGTAATGACAAGATTATTTGGAATGGGTATGTTCTTTGGGGAATCAATAATTATTTTATTAACCTCTTGTGTTGTAGGGATGGTTTGTTTCTTGACACATTGGACCAACCTATCCGATTGATCAGGATTAGCTTACAAATATTCAAATTCAGACATTTATATTTTTGTCTTTTTGACATGATCAATTATGTCAAATGGCTGAATTGAACTAAGAATAGAAGAAGGAATTTCAACCTTTTGGGTTTTAGGAGGGATGGGACGAGGGCTGGTTTGCAAAATGGGAGTAAAAGGTGAAGGTGAAATTGATGTACTTACATTTTGAGTGATGATTGAATCTTTTGACTAAAAAGGAAGAGGAGTTCCACGCTTAGCAATCATAGCTGTTGGTTAAGGTTGCTCCTCTATCTTCCCTTTATTAGCTTGCTAGACTGATTGGTTCTTAGATCTAGTAAAAACTACATATGATCCATCAAAAGCTTCTCCTTTGCTTCTAGGTTCATCTTGGTAGTTTAAAAAACCAATATGGGAGTCACTAGCTGATTCTTCTTGATTGTCTTCAAGGAGATCAACGTCATTTTCTTGAATTAATTTAGGCTAGAAAGAGAATTCTGATTCTGATTCAAGATATCCCATTGCTGAATTAGTTGGAGGAGCTTCCAGGGCAAGTTTCCCTTGTGGGGGAGGAAGGTGATTCTATTTCCCTTGATTTTTGGTAGCATTGCCCTGATATGATTGATTTGGAAATGTCCTTCTTGGCATATCTTTGTATGGAGTAGAAGACATTCCTTGCACCATTTGCTTTTTCAAGGCTAACACTTAATTTTCCAGCGTTTGCACCATTGGATCAATGGTGCCTATAGATGCATATTTAGAAGATGATGAAGCTCTATTTCTATTTGGATCTCTTCTTATCTTACCTACTAAGATGAGATCATCTTCTATCTCAGTGGCCAAAAGTTGAGCTATATCAAGATCTATTTGACTAGCACGTCTTAAGAGAAAACTTACTTCAGGTAGCTAAGAATTAATGAAAAAGCATTTGAGATTCTCAGTTGTAGGTCAAGCACTTACAGGGATTCTATTTCTTAGTTTGTCAAATTTGGCTATGAATTCTCTCATAGGCTCATAAGGCTCTTTCTTCATCTGTGTAAGTTGAGCCAGAAGTGCATGTGCATCTTTTGCAAGTTTGAATCTGGCTTCAAACTTAGCTTTGAGAGTATTCCAATCAGTTACAGACTGAACCAGATGGTAAATAACAACTCATAAGTGCATCTTCTCAAAATTAAACAATTCCTACTAGTCATATTGTATCTATGATGAATGTTATATGAGTTATTCAAAATCAAGTGTTAATTCTCAAGTTACAATCATTTTCATGTAATGTTAATATTAATGATAACATTATAAAATATTAACCTCTTACATAAGTGTATTTGACTATCCCTATCCAACCAATTTTGTCATGCCTATGTTACCTTTATTTGATGTTTCATAGTAGTACCTTGTAATGTCTCTACAAAAAGCCTAACTACTATATCTTCAAATCCTACTCTGATTACTCCATAAGCTATGCTGAAAGCTACAATGTGCTCATCAGGATCAATTTTCCCATCACCATAGAACTTGGGGAAGTTCTTCCTTGAACTACGTGGAAGCTCATGTAGAGGTGGAGTAAGATTGAGAAGACCAAAAGCATTGCCCCAAGGGCCTTGAACTGCCATTATAGGATTATGAAAATGAGGGATAACAAATCTTAGAGGGGAAACTATTGGCAAAGCTTTATCAACAGTAGAAGTAGATACTTCGTTTGGCAATGGAGATCTGACTTTAGTAGGAGGAAAAATCTTAGTTCGTTGGAGATGAGATGGTGAAGAAAATAGATCAAAATCACTTTATTGTACCAACTTGAATACAGGGTCAACGATACCTTTAGCCCTTTAGCTTCATGTATACCTTGAATCTGCTAGATTATGAAACAAAAATGGAAAAGCATTGACCTTGCTTCAGTTAAAGCTTGAGGCTTTAAACTATGCATTCTTTTCTAGTTAATGTGGAGGTAAATGGATAGATTATAAATGGATAATGGGTATGTATCCCTAGTGGAGTCACCAAAAATTATTGCGCGAGGTTGGGAGGAAAATTTTAACAATGGGGAAACACTGGAGTAGTTCGCTCTTCCACAACGGAGTGCAATGGATAAGTTATAACAATAATGGATAAGACAAGTAACGAAGTTGCCAGAATCTATAATGGATAAGGGTTATAATGATAATGGGTAAGACACAAGTGATGTTTTAATCTGAAACTTGAGGTTCCAAATTGCATAGAATTATGTATATCCCCAGTGGAGTCACCAAAAACTATTGGTTGAATATTTTGTTGATCAATGTACTGATAAAAAAAATAGGTCTAATCAACTAAAGTAGGAATATTAGTCATCCAAATGTGTATATTTACCACATCAAAAGGGGACTGATCTCTTCTCTCATTAAGGGGAGGTTCCCTATAGGCTATATATATATAAATAGAAAATAATACTTAGGGGTAGGACAAACCATCCATCTCTCTTTCTTCAGAGATGATGTATACAGATCACAAGAGAAACTCAAGGAAAATGATAGAAAGCACTCCGCTTCTTTCAGGAGTACTATTCAGCAAGCCACAAGAATACTCCAGGTAGTAATAGTAAAATGTAGCAAAAGATGTAATAACCAACAAATCAAGATGCAGCACAAAGTATCCACCTGAATCACTCAAGAGTAAGATATGAAGGACAATGAGGGCACAAAGTCTTCTCAAAGTCCTTTACATAGAAATGAAAAGAAAACACACTGAAAGGCAATTATGGGGGCACAAAGTCTCTCCATAATTGATTCTTTAGGACACCTTTCTAACTAATTTCACTAATCTTGCTTGTTGAATTAAAGGAATAGAAAATAAATCAAGGAAAAAGACATAAGAAGAGTTTCCTCAACAACAAAGATATCACAGCACAAAGTCTAAAAAGTCACTTTCTTTCTTATTCCAATAACAAAATATGATCAACAAATTGAGCTTAAAGTCTTAAAAGTGCCTTTCAATTTGGGCAGAGTTTCGTTTTGATTATCAAAAAAGAGAGCCATTTACAATAGAAGAGAGTCCCTTATATAGCCATTTCAAGAAAGGCTCAAGAATAGTAACACATCATATTGTGTTGGAATCTGTTAAGAAGATAGGCTAGAACTTAGGAGCATTTTACCCATTTGATTTTATCAATGCAGGGAAATAAGTCACGCTTATTGAAAGTTTGCAACTTTCAATGTCCACCTGGTGATCTGATCTTATCTTCATCATTCCTCCTTTTTTGGTTAATTGAATTGGGTCCTAGATTCAGTTTGTTATTCTGTTCCTTCCTTGCTTTCTACTGGTCTTGGCCTTGAAGTCTGTGAATGTATTCTGGTCTGTAGGTTCAAAGGATCAATGACTATGTTGTTGTCTTGAATTTGACATCTTTGGGCACATCATCCCTTTGTCTTCTTTTGGCTTTTCTATTTGGCACTTTCCCAAATTGAACTTGCCCTTTCAGGCCTTAAGAAATGACTTGTTTTGAGTTGGGAAGAGCCTCCTAAAATGGTATCTACCCTTTGGGCAATCTTTGAATGGCCTTTAGGCTTCTTCAGGTGACCCTTCGACTTCAAGAAGTGTCTTCAAATTGGTATCTGAGAGTCCCCCGCAAGGGCACCTGCCCTTCGGGGTCCTTTGGTAGCCTTTTTCCTTAGAGTTTTTGTAGGCTTTCCTTGGGTTTTCTCTATGGATAAATTCCCATAGACAAAAAGTCCGGGGACAAATTCCCGCAAATAAAAAGTCTATGGAAATTTCTCACGGACAAAAAGTCTGTAGAAATTCTTTGTTTCTATCAAATTCTTCAAGTTTTTCTACACTCGAAGCTGATTCTTGAATTCTTTTAGACTTTTTGTCCTAAGGAATTCCTTTAAACAAAAGTCTGAAAGAATTATGACTGCCTTTATTTGCCTTAGTCTTATTTGAATTCTGAAAGAATTACCTTTGCAAATGACCCTTCTAAAGGGTACTTTCATTGACCAAGTACCTTTGCAAGGGCACTTGTCCTTCGAGAGGCCCTTTGAACTTTGGCGATGAACCAACTGTTGAACCATTCCATTGAACCAAGGCTTTGAAGTACTTGTTGAACCTAGGCTTTGAACCAAAATGGTTCAAGCTAATGAACCATTTGTTTGAACCAACCGTTGAACCACTTCATTGAACCAATCAGTTGAACCAAGCTTTGAACCAAAATAGTTCAAGCTGATGGTTCAATTGAATGAACCAAGCCGATGAAATGGTCCATTGAACCAAAACATTGAACCTTTTCCTTGAACCAAGACGTTAAACCAACCGTTGAACCAAGTTTTGGTTCAATAGTTCAAATAAAGCCTTGAACAGACTAATGAACCATTTGATTAAACCAAAGAATGAATCGAAGCATTGAACTGCTTAGTTGAACCCACCTGTAGAAGCCTTTGAACCTGTAGAAATGAACCTACTTTTGAACCAAAAGATGTTGAACCAAGCTTTGGTTTAAAGGTTCAAACAAAGCCTTAAACCAATTGATGAACCATTTGATTGAACCAAAGGATGAATCAAAGTGTTGAAATAAAGCAGATGAACCAAATGAGTGAAACAAAGCATCGAACCACTTGATTGAACCTTTTGATGTTGAACCAAAGGATGAACCAAATGTTGAACCTACTGCTAATGCTTGTTGATGGAGATTTCTGTTTGAACCAAGGTGATGAACTAATCTTGAAAATAACCAAGTGTTAAAAACTGATTCTTTTGATTGAACCCATCTGCAGAAGCCGTGAAGCCCATTGAAATTGACCTACAAAGTTCATAGATTTCCTCTTTCTACTGAGTCCATAGATTTTTGAGAAGCTTGAAAAATGAGGAATTCGAATGCCCAAGACAAATTTTGAAAAAGGGAAGAGACAATTTTGGTCTGTGGGACCAAAATAGTTCAAATGTTGTCCCAAAAATGAGTGATAGCTTTTGGGGGACAACAAATCTCAAGCTTGACCATTTTTACACCTTCAAGAAAATCATGGGCTTTGTAAAATAAAATTAGATTACCTATGCTTAATCCTTTGATGGGCCTAATTCTCCTTATCTTTCTCAAATTCTCAGCTAGCTTAATCTTAAAATTCCAATCAAATCCCAAAAGTAGTTCATTGATATATCTTTGTTCAAGTGGATTCATCCTCCTCCCCAACAGTTTAAATTGAATTTTGTTGGGGATGTTAAAGGAAATATGGGCCTAATGGGAATAGGAGGGGTTATCATGTATTTTCAAGGAAATCTTAGGTCAGCCTATGCAAGACCACTTAAGATCCAAATAAACCATGTTTTAGAAGCCAAAGCTACTTTATGGGGCATTGATCTCATAATTAAGCTTGGCATAGAGTATCTATAGGTTTAAGGAGATTCCATGAATATCATCAACTATCTAAAAGGACTGACTCAATCTTCTTGAAATATAATTGGGATCATCAATGATGTAACAAACATGCTTTCCTACTTCAAATGGGTGAATATCACTCACGTGTATAGAAAGGGAAATAGAAGTGCCTAAAAAATGGCTAACTTAGGGGTATATATTATCTCCCTTACATATTGGTAGTGTGATGAGTTCCCTAATTATGTCATCCCATTTATTGAGCTTGATAAAGGACATCCCATAAAATGATATGATCTACCCATTCATGAATCATCACACTCAACATAAGAGAATAGATGTTCACACATACAAGGACATTATGTTCTAGTCACTCCTTAAGGATTTTCATGTATTAAATTGGTGCCTCACATTAATTATTTATATGGCTTCATTCTCAACATCCCCTTATTCTTATCCCTAAGGGCCTGAGCTAAGAAGATTGCAGTTGAAGCTCTCAAGCCAAAATGGGAGGTGACCATGACCACATTGAACCTATCTCCTATGAAAACATTAAAGAGGATGATTATGTATGGAATAAAATGATAAAAGGAGGTCTAATGACCTATATAGATAGTTTCATTGGGCATGACACTACACTGTCTAAATATTTTTCCCGTGGATGTAATATAGGAAAGTTCACATGCATGGGCTAAGGATTTTGATCACTAAAGAGATAATATGGGAGATTATAGGGATGAGCCACTTAGGAGTTAAATATTTCAAGGACAAAAAAATGAAATAAGATATTTTCAACATCTTTTATAGCAATGAGAAGAAGAAGCTGAAAGTTTCATCATCAAAAGGGTTCATAAGGGTGGATTTACCCAAAAAATGACTAGATGTATGCTTGTAGATTATGTGTTACATCACACTAAAATGGAAGCATACTATAATTTTTTCACACCATTTTATTTTTCTTAACCATTTTAGGGGTCATATTATAAGTCACCTTTCTTCTTCCTAAAATACTTAGAAGCATTAGTCTTGAATTTTAAAAACAATCCCTTAGCAGATCTTATCCACCAAGGATTGATCCTACTTCTGGTTAAAAAAAGAGAACCCCTATGGTCAAAAGTAGTGATGGAAGTAATAATTATTGCTAGTTAACAAGAATATTTAGGTAGAGAAGAGGATATTTTCATGAAATTTGAGTCTAGTAAAGCATGGAAAGTAGGAGACCAATATGAATGGGTTGGAGAGTATTTTATGTAGTAGGAGCTTATTCTAAGAGGTAATGACATGAGGGATCCTAAAATTATGACCTTGATTACTAGTAGGGGTCAATATTTCTTAAATACTAAGATAAAAGAAGACATAAAGAAGTCACACAAAAAATTACATACTAAAGTGGCAATCTAGAAAATGTTGTGTATAGAAATATCAGATGAGTTTGAAAAATTAAAAAGCCTTATAGTTCAAGGAGTCTCTATTTCAAGCTTTAGCAAAGAGAAATTTGGCATGACTGAGTTCACACCCCATGACTATAAAAACACATACATTAGAGGCATGAAGGAAATAGTAAGGAGACTAAATAGGGGAGGGAGTAATTAAAGCTCACTAGAATGAAGTGCAAGAGGTCAGATGAGGAGAAAGATCAGGTAATTGGGAACTAGACTATAGGAAAGAGTAATAAAGAAGAAAACACTAAGACTAATAAATTGGGCTATTACTCTGAGTATGCATAAGATGGACTTTGTTAGTTTAGTGATCTTGGTTTATTTTGGTTTTTTGCTGAATAGTTGTGTTTTTAGGCTAATTGTGGCTTTTCCCATTGTGTACTAAGCATTATCTTGTTTTGTTTTTCTGATATATCATGCTTATATTCCACTTCAATTTTTTAAGGGTACAAGATCTATCAAACCATTTTTTAACCAATCAAATAAAAAATTATTTTTTAAATCTAAATAAATTTAAATATTTTTTTGTACATCACATTCATTTTCATCCTTTGATATTTCAAGAGGAAAAAAGGTATCATGAAATGTTATAACATTATTCATTACTTCCAAAAAGGGATATATATTATCACAATCTTATACATCATTATTCATGTCTATAGGATAATGTGGGGTATCATACACATTTACATCATCTAAATTTTCTAAAGAGAGGGATTGACACATTCACTTGTTTCATTTGAAATTTATATGCAAGGATTACACTTTTGTAGCTTATAATGATTATTGTGATGTAATGTAGTATAAATTTTAAATGGTAAATAAGGTGCTAACTATTGATTCTTCACATTTTGATCCTTGTGAAAGATTAAAGGAAAAAATATATTTGTTATTAGTATGCTATTTTTTAATACTTTATGAACAAATGAATACAAGGGAGGAATAGAGAAAATTGGTTTTTCAACTTCCACACAAGTATATTCACTTTCCTCTTCATTATATTCTTCACTATTTTACTAGTCATATTGATTTTTATAATCATAATCATATATATCACAATTGTATTCTCCATTAATGTAAGAAGCATCTAAAATTGTATAAGTGTTATTATTATTCCATTCATTTTCATAAGCATAAGTTGTAGCATTTTTAGAGAGGATAAAAAATAAAGGATCAACACCATTGGAAATTGCATATTTAGAATCCATTTTAAAAATAATAACCCCTAATATGGAAACATATGATAAAACCAATATTATTTATAAAAAAAATAATCATACCATGAAATAAAAGATGTAAAAATGTGAAACTAAGCAAGGTGTGTTTACTTTGTAGGTTTTCATATATATTAATCCCAATCATAAATAGTGAACATGGCCCAAAGGGAACTAAATACATATCATTTTACCATCTTGTAGCCACACTATCCCATCCATAGGGTATATTGAGAGTAACTTCAGAGGCTAACCACTTATTGGTGCACTAAAAAAATATTCAAAGGCTTCATATGGCTAAAAAATAAAACCTAGGAGTTTTGAATATACAATGAAGTATGTAGAAACTAAAATACCTATATAGTGTTGTATAATGGATTAAGTTTTAGGGTAGAACCCATCACAACATAGCTTAGGTAAAAATGGATACTGCTATGCCCAAAATGACAACTCCTAAGATTTTTAAGACTACCAAAACATAGTTTCTAGGGGAAAAAGACAAAAGAAAAGGAAAATTTGAAACTTAGATCAAAAGATAAGATTTTTGTGTATATAAATCAGAAATTAATCTAAAACTCACGGATAAAAATCATAAAACTAATGCTAATTTTTTTGATGAATTCACCAATATGTTTTATCATATTTTTGATAAATAAATGAATAAATGCCATAATGTTAATATGTGTCCAACTAGATAGATATCAAAATACTAAAGATGTAAAATAATCAATAATTTAAATCTTGATAATTGATAAATATGTCAAAATGATATTATTAAAAAAACTGCGAAGAGATATATTTAGCTAAAACCATAATCTGAAACTACTTATAGATAGGTTCATTATAAGTGGATGGCAACAAATGCCACTTGTGTTTGTTGACTATGGAATTTTCCCCATTCATTTTAATCACTTACTAACACGTGAATAAATAAAAAATTAGATACTTGATGATGGTAGATTAGAGATAAATTCTTAGGATGTTTTAGGACAAAACTATTGTAAGTGGATAGCAATGCAAGCCACTTGAGTGTGAGAAAATATGATTTTACTTCTTAGGGTCATGGAGTTTAATCCCTAGGTTGTTAAAGGGTCTGAGTACAATAAACCAAGGTAGATATATAAATTAAATATAGACACTAATTTATAATAAAATTGAACTACTTTGAACTTTATAAAAATAACAATAAATTATATAAATAAGTACTTAGATGGAAATTGATTGAGACATGAGATTTGGAGGGTACAAATTGGGATAGGAGCTAATATGAGTATCAAAAATAGGATCCAAGTATCAGAAGCCTTCCTAGATAGTAGTGCCCTAACTAGAGAATAGTGATAATAGTTTCAGTGTCCTCTTTTTGTCACTATGTTCTATGTGTAAAACTATTTTGAGGTTTTAGGTGTCCCTGTGTCTAAGTTTGCCAAGCCTAATCTTACGTACATGAGTTTTTATTCCTTGTTGGTGACATATTTTGAATGATTTTTAATGTAAACCCTAGATCTCCATGTTTTTAGGGCATTCATCTGGCATAAGTAGTAAAGTGTGATGTTAGTGGGGTAGGCTAGACATCTTCAACACCCCATTGTGATGAAAGTTTCTTATATACCAATACTCTAAGGAGGGAACAAGCTTGATGTAGCTCTCCCCACCCAAGTGATGATACAAGTACAAGTGAAGCTAGTATGAATATCAGATTGAGTTGTTTTGAGTGGAGCCTATAAATGGAAATATTATTATTTTGAGCTTGGGATGACTATATATGACTCTATGTAGAAGCATAGAAGAATAAGGATTTATAACCTTGATTGTGCAAAAATTATTTTGAGTTAGTTTATGTTATTTACATCTGATTTCCATTTAGTGGATAATGGGATAAAATTCATGTATATATATTATTATAGTGCTTGTGCAGGTTTTAAAAGAGGTCTAGACCAACCTTAGGTGGTTTTTATTTTGAAAATAATTTTGTTAGTGGCCAAAGGTAGGGAAAAGGACAATAACACCCAAAATAGGACACTAGTGGCATTGGTGCTACTATCCAAGGGTAGAACCCAAGGCACTAGGGGCTAGGATGATAAAGTGAGGGTTCAACACCACTTTAGGTATGTTTAGGGATGTGTGTGGCCCACATGAATGTTAGTTAAGTGTCTAAATAATACCTAAGATAGGCATAAGGCTAAGCTATAGATGGGTGGTCTCAAGTGACACTCTTAGAACTCAAGTGTCATTTTTAGATGATTAAATTACCTCCCCCACATCCACTTTATTTTATAATTCATCAAAGCAAAATGACTAGGATAAAGGAAAAAATACATACCTAGACTTACATAAGAGGTGAAGCCCATGAATCTAGATCTGAGTATATGAACCATACTCCATTATGTGTCTTAAAAATTAAACATTAACAAAATAGTCCTTAATAGATATCAAAATAAAAATACAAAAATGAGTAAATAAATAAGAGAGAGGAAAGGAACAAATACACCTCATTGGTTACATGAACCAATGCATAAACCTAGTGATAACTTATGTGTGGGCATGTATATAGTGATCAATCAGTGAATATCTTGGACTAAGATGATAGCCTACTCAATCCCCATGTGTGGGTGGCTTAATAACTCAATCTAGTTTGAATCCATCATTTCCCACCCCTACTTAGTGGATCATGACCTGTGAATAGCTTGTATTAGATTGATGGTGTGTCCAAACCTCTCATTTTGGTGGATCAATAACTCAAATATAATATGTCTCCATAATCTCATACTTATGTGTATTATATTCATCTAAAAATAAAATTATGTGATGTAACTGAAACTACATAAAATAGATTTGGACCACTTGGGAATATTACGTGGATTTAGGCCACTCGAGAATCCCAACCATAACAAATTAAGGCATAAATTTGGTGTGTAACATGGAACATGGTGCCTAATTTTTAAAATTAAGATAATGACAGATTTTATCATTTCATTAATCAACTAGTGCATAAGTGAACACACAAAAACAATGTGTTGTGCACATACCCCCAAATATGACGAGTATATGGATTCTAGATTGAGTTGTAATAATTTGTATCTGAGTATATAAAACTAAAATGGAATGATCATGCAATGTATGATGCCCATAACCTAATAAAATTGGTATGAATATGTGTTAAAATAATCCAATATTGGTAATACGTAATTGAACTTATGCAAACATGGATTTTCCCTACTATATTTTTATAGCCAATCTAGAATGTCCTAAAGTTGAGGATACTAGAAAGTAGCACCATATCTTATAAAATATAATTGGAGGTGTTAGTGTCATATTTTGGGTGCTAATTTCCAATTTTATTGATTTATATGCAACTAAAATTGGTCTCTATGTCACTATTTTCCATTATGTTTTCCTAAAATTGATCTCTTTAGTTTATGCCTGTGTTGAAAATTGTGCTCTAAGTGCATTAAAATAGCTTGATATATTTGAAAAACCTCTATGAATGCTCCTTATTTTGAGGGGTGTTTTTGAACCTGTGCAAGAACTATCCTCAAGAGAAAAATCTCTAAAATATTTGTGTTAGCTAGAGCATATATGATATCTACATAATAAACCAATATAATGTGCATATATAACATCAAAATGTAAGATAGTATGAGCATAAGTTTGAAATGTATGATGTATGTTAGATATAGCATTCCAAAAGCTTTCAATATAGATATAACCATGTATATGAATAAAAAATATGAGTAATAAAATAAGTAACTACCTAGGGGGATGGGGCAAGATGTCCATCATAGCACCCAAGTAGGAAGGGAGATGCATGAGGTCCCTCATGGAATCTAAAATTGGAGTGTACAATAACAAAATAGTGGATCTAGTGGGAGGTCATCCAATGTAAGATATTGGATCTCTCTAAAATCAAATAATTCCTCGTCATCACAATCATCATAGCATGTTGTATTTTTTAGTGTAGCCTTATATTTAGTGATAGTTTGGATTCTATGCATCTGAATAACATACTAATGTATTGAGTAAGATTCATCATATGCATTTCTGTTGAGGTTAACATATCCCCATTTTTGATAAATGGGGACCCTTGTGTCTAATTGTGCAAATTTGTACCTTGAAATAGAAAATCCACTTGAATAGAGTATCGTTAGCATGTTTACACAATAATTGCATTTAAAGATCATCCACACGTAGTTTGGTTAACATATTGACACTTCATTCTAGTTTACCCTTATCTAAATTCACTAACTTTGGATCTCTATGTTTTCTAGTTGTAGGTAAAATAAGGTCTACTTGGAATGAAAAATGCTTGGATTTCATAATTTTAATGATAACTTTATTTTTTACTAGCCTTTGGTCTATTGAAAATCAAATTGAATCCATGTTTAAGCTTCTTAAAACCCTCATTTAAAAGACCCTAAGCATAATACCAAATTCAAACTTGGAAGTAACATTTTATGCGGGAACACTTTGAATATGCTATAGACTTAGTTCAATTTTTATACTAAGGTTTAATCATGTTTCTTAACACGACCAAACATTAGTCTAAAAATTATATGTTGGGTCTCTTTTATGTCCCAATCCCCCTCATCCCCTTTTATCTTAATCATGGTCCAAATTTATTATATGCATGGTCTCTTTGTTATAAGGCTTAGCTTAAAGTCTTATCCTAAGGTTTATCATATTTATTAAAATGATAAAGACCTTAGGTTAAGACTTTACAGTATATATTTTCATAGGGTCCTTTTGTTCTCTATTTATAACCTTGGTCCATAATCTTCATACCTTGGTCCTTTTTAATTCACAGGGTCCCCTTTAATATGTATGGAACTTAGCTTAATATTTTTTATCCTAAGTCCTTAATATATGCTCTTGAGCTTAACTTTTTTTCTTCTAGATAGGATCTAATTCACATTTTCTCATAGAAATTGATTTAATGGAGAAAAATAAATGGCTAAAAAGTCAAGTGACACACCTAATTTAAACATCGAGCACCTTTTAGAGATCAATAGTATGTATTCTAGCGTATAAATCTAGATTAATGGAGTGAGATCAATTAAGAATTTTTAATGAAGCTCTGAGTTAACACAACATCGCCATGTGGAAAAAGTGTGTGAGTTGATAGAACTGACAAAATGTAGAGCTCAGAAATCTCATGGGATTGCCAAGTGGAAAAACCTTGGAGCCTAATACAAATTAAAGCCTAGGCATCTTCTAGGATCAATGGCATGAATTTAATCAGATGACCAAGATCAGACAGTGCATGATCAAAGAGGAATTTTTAACATAACTTAGAGAAAACATGGTAATTATGCATGTCATAACATATAAAATATAGCATAGGTAGCCAATGGTGTTTAACTCTCAAGATTGAGATGAATGAACAATGTTGATTCATGTAAATCAATCAGATGGTACGAGATAAGGGAAGAATTTTTGAAAAGTAGTATATATTTTTTTAAATCATCGATGAATAGAATGTCATGAAATGGCCACAAGGATGCCACACAAGTTCCAAGATGATGCCACATAAGTAGAAATCAATGGGAACCAAAGATCTAGTGGACCCATGAAAAGCAAAATACCATTGCATGATCTAATTCATAATGCTCACTTAAGTCCAAATGCTTCCACCATTTAAGAATTGTGAAATCTTTAGAAAAGCCTCAATTCGACCCTGTGATCACCATAATAAATCTAGAAGTTGAACTACCATCAATATGAGCATAATTAAATGTAAAATTGGACTATAGACCACTAGTGATCAATTTGATAGTTCACAACCATGAGAAACTAGTAAAAAAAATTGTCTATACAATCAATCTATTAGAAAAGGTCATTTGTTCTATAATACAATAGAAGGGATACCTGTCCTATAAACTTATATGAATGTAATTAGATGAGATTGACTAACATGTTGCCTTGTATTTTACAAAAGGAACATTGTCAATTTTCAAGAGGGGGAGGGAGTTCTTAGAGCCAAAATTACTTTTTAAACTTGGAGAAATTAATATAAACAAGGAATTTTGCAAAGATTGTCCAGTATTTATTTGTGTTTATTATTATGATTTTCTCTCTCTCTCACTTATTTGTTTTGATTTTTAGATTTGGATGGTTTTTATGAATTTTTGGTGTGTACATTTAATTTTAGTGTTGTTAAATAATGGCAATGCTATGTTGAGTAAAATTCCTTAGGTTTATTTCATTTTCTTACTCTTCTTGCATTTGGGATAATGCTATTTTCTTGTAGGGGTAAATCCGTAAAGTGAACTAGGTTTTGATTTGCATTATTTCTAGCTTCTTTAGGAGTTTTCCTAATGTGTGATAGAATTTGGGATTAAGATATTTCATTTACACATTGGTTAAGTGAATGTCTAGATGAAATCTGAACTTTGTCATGATGTTTGGAATGAAGAGCAATAACATTTCATTCTACCCTACCCTTCTTTTTCTCCTTTTTAAACCAAATCACCTTAGTTTAATGGTAATTATAAATATCCATATTAGATAAGTTCTTAGATTAGTTATTGATCATAATTCACTTTTCTTAGCATAGAATATTGCATATTTTACATAAATATGCTATTTGGCCATGGTGGCTCTGAACCACCAAATAATACAAATATTATGAAGCAGTCACTTGTTTTGCCTCTATTCCACCAATAAATAACAAGATTATTACAACCTGTAACTCATGCACTAAATTCTCTGAATTCTAAAATGAGAAGTGTTTACTAAACACTCTAGGAATCTTATGGCACATGTTTAGGCATCAATAGGAGTTTCATTGGTGCTAAAAGGAGGGCTAAGAAAATCTTTGTGAATTTGTAAAATCTTTGTTAATTTTGGTGTGTTTTGATAAAAAATTAATGTATTCTTTACATATTTGTGCTTATTTGAGCATAATTGTGTAAACATCATCAACCTTTATGGTTTTAGACTAGTCTTTGGGCTTCATTTAGCCAAAGATTAATATACTTTGAAGATCCATAAATATGCATGCAAAGGTAGTTCATGATCTATGTGTTCTCTATGTTTAAGGTTAGTAATAAAAACATTATACAAAGATTGACTGGTTATTTGTAGATTGAGTTCATTAAAGCTTAGAGGTGTAAATATCCCTCTCATTCATAAGTTTAGACATATCTTTGAGCTTTCTTAGTTAAAGATAGTTATGTTTTACATGTATTTATGCAAAATTGGCTTAACGTGCAAACTTAATGATTGTTCTTTGCAAAGATTAGTTTGATGCATCTTACTTTAAATAGGTTTAAAGGTCACAAGCTGGAATTGCCTAAGGTGAGGCTTAGGTGATAGAAATTACCAAAGTCTCAAACACTTCACCAATTAAAGGTTCTCATGTATTCAAGATATGATTTGGCTAGGTGGTTCTTCAAAAAACATGTCAGGTATGATACATGATCTTCCTTGAAATCCTAAAAGATATTTACCTTCTTTCAGTCCTAATAATGTTGTTACTATTGAAGAGCATATAAATTCATTCAAGGATGCTTTGATATTATTAAATGTAGTTCATGGAGTTTTAGCATGTAGATTGTTCCCATTCACTTTCAGAGATGTTTCATATGATTGGTTTCTCAACCTTCCATAAAACTAAATTACCGATTGGGATAACTTTAACAATTTTTTCATTGATTAATTTGGTAAAATTATTAGTCCCTATGTCTTGTATCACTAATTCACCATAATTAAAATGGATGTTAATGATACCATTAGAGCCTTTAACATTCAGTTCCAAAAAATGTTTAGTAGAACCATAGCCCCTTATAGACCTAATGAGGCTTTAGCCTTAGAAATTTATAAGGAAGCTATAGAGCCCATGATCTCCATGTTCTTGAAAAGGTCTCTTTCAGTCGTAAACACATTGATCCAGGCCTAGTTTGAAGCCATGATCATTAATGACGAAATGCATCTCCAAGGTCAAATGACATATTCTATGTTTAATGTTGATTCAAATTGGCCCAACATGAATGCCATTCCTAGTATACTTACTTTAACACCAATTCAAAACTAATTACCTTGAGTCATACATATCCTAGATAAAACTTCGAGTTACTGAATGGTACTATAAGTAGATCTCATCCACAAAATCATGGAACTCTAATACCCATAGCTAGTAGTAATGCTCTAGTTCGTGAGCCTAAGACACCAAAAAATTCAAATGACTTGATATTAGAAATGGTCCAAAAAATAAACACTAACTTTATTTAGTTGAAAAAACAAGTAGGAAATATAAGAGAGGGCTCTAACAAAAAATAAGGTTATCCAAGGTCCAATAGGCCTCCAAATGGGCTTCATGATAACAACAATAATTTATCATCTAAAAGCATGCAGATGAGTTTCTGTGATATAAATTTAGCTGATCATTGCAATATTTTTGAAGAATCTTAAGGTAAAATGGATATAACTAAAATTTCACTTATCAAGACTTTGTTGCAAGGATATTTGGCTTTATAGGAACTTCTGAATCCTTCATGTAGGCTTTTAATTTTCCATTTGAAGATGAAGATGAGCCAATTGAAGAAGTTGCATATGAGATGACTTATATTCTTGAATATATAAAAGAGATTACAATTAGAAAACAACAAGACATCATCATTAGAACATATTCAGATGAAGAAAAAGAGTTGTTAGAAATGGATATGGATCGAGTACAAGATGATCTTTCTATAAATGGTAGCTAGAAAGACAACCCATGTAAATTTATTTTTGAAATTGGGAATACCCATAAAGAAGATGATCACTATTAGAAGTCATACCATGATTTATTAAATGGAATTAAAGAGTTAGAGATGGTAGAAGATGTGATCAAAAAACACATGGATGCTTCATCTGAGGATTTCACTAATGATCTAGAGTTTCCAGAAGATGATATTATTTTGGAGGTCCTAAACCAAGATAAGTTAGAGCCTGATTAGATAAAAGAGTTACCTTTCTTCATAAAAAATGAATATGAAGTAGGTGAAATAGATATTCTAGATGAGCATCATTCAATTGATCAGGATGAGGAAGCCTTTTAGGATGAATTGGAAGATTTTATTACAATTATTAGTAGTCTATGTCCACATTAGAAAGAACCTAATGAAGACATCAGTCTAAGGATACTAGTTGAGATACCATTATTGAGTGAAGATGATAAAAGCTACTATATGTCTATGGATAAAGCAAAACTAGCACTCCTACTGCAAAGTAGAAGAATTTGGGAAGAAGATGATTGGATCTTAGATTCATATCTTTGATCCATGCCTATGAGAATGCTAATAGGATGCCAAGCCGCATCACCTAGAAGACACAAGCAGATAAGTGCTCTTATCCACAAGAAAAGGCCACTAAAAAAAACACTCATGTTTCAAGGTTTTGTAGTAGGCTAAACAACTTTCTATTTAATTTTGAGGTAAGTACTTTATGTGATTAATGGAGGGTTTAGATTAGTTCCTTTCCCATTATTTATTTCTTGATTTTTTCCTTCCTGTACCTTGTTTGTATATAGTGCCTATTTATGTTTGTTTATTTTCTCTTCCTTTGTTCCTTGCTTCTAAATAAGTCCTTTTGGTTAGCCTTTAGCTCAAGATTCACCTAATTACTCAGGAACTCCATAATTTAAATAATGCATGTATCTACCTTAAGCAAACGTTGACCATGGATTTGAAATGCAAGCTGTATGTTATACTTTAGGGAAACTAGTAAGGACTAGTAGGTAGGTTAACTTTTCCATAAAATATTAAACATTGTTATGATCTAAGCTTAGTTTTAATAAGGATTACACATGTAAGATTAAATCTTAAATTATTAGGTCATAGTCATGATTTCACTTAAAAACCATTAATTACTTGGGATAAAGTTTATAGCCAAGTATGATAGTCTAAAAATCAAAACCAAATCCATAAACCTAGATAACTTGGTTTACAACCTTTGTTGGAAAACCAAAAATTATCTAAAAAATACAAAAATAAGAACTTATTACAAAATCAAAATCTTTCTAAGTAGAGGTGTTTCTGGTATCTTCATCAGGGTTATGTATTTCTAGCTAGTAGTGGATTAAGGCCTTTATTAGATCCAAAGGCATCTCTATCAGTGTCATGGACAACTAGATGATAATAGAGCAATGCCTAAGCCTTCCTTGAGCTAAAGCATGGTTCTTAATGAATATTCAAACATGTTTAAAGTCAATTTTAATGATTAAAGTCATGAAATTGGAAGTTGTTCTCTAAATATGTTGGAAATTAGTAAGTGGAATCAAAGAGCACACACATCATTGTTAAGGAATTAATCCAATAAGTGTGAAAGAAAATAAAATCACAAATAATGGCTACACAGCAAAAAATAGGAGTAACACATTACACAAAGAATTTATGTGGAAACCTTGCAAGATGCAAGGAAAACCCATGGGGAAAATAACAACTGTATCTTCTTATTAACTTCAAAACCAAAAACAATACATTACTCCTTCAACATCCTCTCCTTCTCCAATGCTATCTTTCAAGCATACATGCTTTACAAATCTATTTTACAAACTAGAAAATAATCACGTATTTTCACAACTTCCACCTCTCACTAAAACATCTCAAATGTCCTCATTATATATAAATTACAATGGATGAATTATTGAGAGAAGAGAAAGATGGGGATGGAGGAAAAATATGCCACACTTAGGTGGCCACCTTATCTGACTTGTGTGAGACACCTTATATGACTTCTGTGACCCACCTTATATGACTTGTGTGAACCACCTTATTTGACTTGTGACTTTCACCATGTGATCCACCTTATTTGACATGTGTGTAGCCACCTCATTTGACTTTCACCTATGACCAAAGAATTATATCCCACCTTCACATGGGTCAAGAATGGCATGAAGACTTACACACACATGACTTTTGACTTTGCTTCCCAAACTAAAACCATGTGCCTTTTGAAAATGGAATTCTATTTTCTCTCTCCCACATCTTTTAATAAATAAAGATTCCAAGTGGGTCATACAATGTCACTCTTATGACACATCATATGTCTAGTCACATGGGTCCCACCATGGGCCCACCACCTTGGCCTCACTATGGGTCCAACTTCCACATCACCTACATGCCATGTCACTTGCATGTCACATCACTACACACTCGCATGTCACATGCCATGTCACCATGAATAGTGACCCATGAATATTAGCTTCACATCCTAACAATCTCCCATTTGAATTCAATACACATAGGCTTTTTCATACCTATCTATTCTACCATCAAGCTACCTACCATGTCCAATGCTACCTTCATCACAATTTCAACAAGCCCAAAGAAGTTTTACACCAATAAAACTTTTCTATCCTAATCAACTTTGTTTACATGTCTGTAGTATTTAGTTTAGTGTCTACCTTTGATAATAGGATCCTACCATCCTCCACCATGATCCTGATGAAGTGGTACATGATGTCAATATGTTTCATGCAATCATGAAATATTGCATTCTTGACCATGTGAATTTCACTCTAAATATCACAATGCAAAGTAATCTTTCCTTACATCTTCATGAAGTCACCCAATAACTTCTCTAACCATATTTCCTCTTTATAACCTTCAGTTGTAGCCACATAATCTACATTAGTGGTTAATAAAGCCACCATTCGTTGTAACTTAGAATCCCAACTCATAGCTCCACAAACAAGAGTACAAACATATCTTATAGTGGAATTTCATCCATCCCTATCACCACCAAAATTAGAATTTACAAAACCTCTTATCTATAATTCTATTCCTCCATAACATATTGCATCATCTAAAGTGTCTTTTAGATATCTAAGTATCCACTTCACTATATACCAATGATCCTTTCCAAGATTTACCATGAATCAGTTCACAACTCCCACTATTTGGAAAATATCCTATCTTATGCTTACCATAACATATATGAGACTCCCTACTAATGATGAATAAGGTACACTAGACATAATTATCTTCTCCTCTTCTATATTAGGACATTTCTTGGAAGACAATTTAAAATGTCCAAGAAGTGGGGTACTTACTAGTTTGGCATTCTGCATATTCAACCATTGCAGAACCTTCTCAACATATGTCTTTTGTGATAAATAGATCTTCTTAGCTTTCTTGTCCCTATGTATCTTTGTCCCCAAAATTTGGTTTGTTGCTCCTAAATCTTTCATATCAAATGTCTTAGCCAATTGAGCCTTTAAATCATTGATCCTCTTCATGTTGGGGTATGCAACCAATATGTCATCAACATATAGCAGTAAAATAATAAATCTCCCATCATTAAATTTTTTATGACATGCATAATGATCAGCTTCACTTCTACTAGATTCTTGGATCTTCATGAAGGTTTCAAGTTTATTGTACCACATTTTTGGTGCCTATTTCAAACCATACAGAGATTTATTCAATCTATAAACCATATACTCCTTTCCTTTTACCTCATAGCCCTCAAACTAATCCATATAAATCTCTTCCTTGAGATCACCATCTAGGAATGGTGCCTTCACATGAAGCTGCTCTAGCTCTAAATTTTGTGAAGATAAAAATATAAGTAACACTCTAATAGTGGTCATTTCTACAATAGGAGAGAAAATCTCATTGAAATGAATACCTAATTTTTACACATAACCTTTTGCCACCAAATGATCCTTGTATTCTTCTAACAACCCATCACTATTTTTATTTAGCGTATACACCCACTTGTTACCAACACTCTTTCTTCCAAGTGGAAGTTTCAAAATTTCCCACATCTCATTCTTATGGAGTGATCTCATTTCATCCTCCATGGCTTTCCTCCATTCTTTTGAATTCTCATATTCTCTAGCTTCCTAAAAAGAACTAGGTTCACCCATATCAGTAAACAAAGCAAAATATGACTAAAATGTAAGAGTACACCTTTTTGGAACCTTCTAGTATGAGTGGACATTTTAGCTTGTGGTTGTTTTACTAGGTGTTCTACTTGCTCTAAAGCATCAACTTGCTCTTTTTCATTTTACCATTTTTTGACTACCTCAATCGGTACAAATTCAAGTGTCTATTGTACCTCTTTCCCTCTCATGGATTTTTCATTAAACACATCTCAGCTAACAATAACCTTGTGGTTAGTAGGATCCCATTATCTATACCCCTTTACAGTCTCTTCATATCCAAGAAAAATACATTTCCTATATTTCAAATCTAGCTTAGACCTTATTTCTTTAGGCACATGGGCAAATGCATCATAACCAAAAATATGCAAATCAAAATAATCAACTGGCTTACCATGCCAAGTTTTTTCTAGAGTATTTCCATCTAATGTAGTTGTAGGTGATATATTAATGAGATATAAAACTATATTAATATCTTCTACCCAAAATCCATTTCCCATCTTTGATGCACTCAACATGCTTCTTTCATGTTCCATGATAGTGTGGTTCATCCATGCAACTACACCATTATGTTATGGAGTATAAGGGACAGTCTTTTGATGTTTAATTCCTTCTTTCCTACAAAAGTTATAAAACTCCCTAAAGAAAATTTCTCCTCCATTATTTAACCTTAGACATACAATATATTTTCCCAAACTCTTTTCTACCCATGATTTAGATTCTTTAAACTTTACCAAAGCTTCTGATTTCTTTCTCAAAAAATACACCCATAATCTTCTAGAATAATCATCTATAAAGGAAATAAAATAAGTTATACCATTTATAGATTGAGTAGGGATAGGGCCAAAAATATTTGAATGGATAAGTTGTATAAAATCAAAACTTTTACCTACACTTACAGTAAGTCTTACCCTCTTCTATTTACCAAAGATGCAATGCTCACAAAAGCCTAAATCATAAAATTTAATTCTAGCCAACATACCTCAGTCATGCAATATCTTCAAGCCTTTCTCACTCATGTGTCTAAGGGTTTGATGTCATAGTATCATAACATCCTGTACATTCTCTGTTATTATTTTTGTTGCAGTACTTGTCACTAAATCTACACACAAATGATATAAGGAGCCATAAGATTCTCCTTTTGATACCACCAAAGATCTTTTAGTATTTTTACATTTACCATTAGCAAAAGTACAATAATATCTCAGCTCATCCATCACCTTGATGGACATCAAATTCTTCTTTAAATCAGGAACATACCACACATATTTCAATCTTTTGATTCTACCATCATTTGAATTGATACTTACATCTCCTCTTCCCATAAAATCCAAAGGGTGATCATCACCCAAGTAAGCAGATCCTCCATTATAAGGTTGATATCCAATGAACCAATCTCTATGTGGAGACATGTGGAATGATTATTTTGAGTCCAATACCTAGGTATTTGAAAGTGATATACTATTATTGAGGTATAATGATTTCTGTGTGGTTTCTTCCTCTGAATTTGTAGTGTTGGCTTTAGCTAAAGGTGGGTTTTATTTTCCATCCTTCTTTTCCTTCTTTAACTGCCAACAATTTTTCTTCATGTGGCGTAGATTTTCACAATGATAACATTTTCCCTTACGTCCTTTACAATTTGATCTAGAAGGTGATCTTATCAAAAAATCAAAATTTTTGATTGATAGATATTTAAAGAACATAAAAATAACATAGTAACATTGAATTCTCTGAGAAGAGATGTTTTATTACTCAAGATCGCAATACAACTATATGCTTATCTCTAGGAAGAGATGTCTTCTTTCCATTTTAGGTTACATATTAATTTTTACACATTTTAAAAATAGGTGTAGGATGTGGAAGGTTACCAATATCTAGGGAGATTAAGTGGTTCAACTTCCATGATTTAAAACAATACAGAATTAAAGGAATTACAATTTTTAGAAACTTACTATTTTTAGAATGTACTACTAAAATTGAAATTTAAGGCACTTAAATTATGTTTTCAAGGACTAAAAAACATTAATAATATATCCATGACATCTAACCACATTATTATCATTCTTATCTTTCCAACAGTTTAAACGGGGAGTCAATTGGAGCTACAGTGCAAAAGTTATGGCTCCCAAAAGTTCCATCATCAATTGGGGTAGAACCATCACCTGAGTTATTACCCAGATAATTTCTCCCTCCTTGAGAAGTAATGGTACCCATTACATCAATATTCATCATCAAGTGTGGTAGTTGTGTCTTAATTTTATTCTCTATGATCCACTTACCTTGGTGGCTAAGCTATCCCCTTTTGACCACCTGATAAAGTGGAATAGAGTGTCCTCTTATTGTCTTCATCCAAGTGTCCACAATCTGATCCTCCTCCACTAGAGAAAAAATTATGGATCAAGCTCATCAATTTCTAGTTGTTCTACTACAACTAAAGTTTCTAATAAAGGTAGATGATATGGTTTGAGGAGTTTCACATTAAAATTAGATGTAGACCAAGGTAGGCTCATAAGTTCAACTCAAAAGCATTTTCTCCAACTAGTGTTGGGACCATATCATAGAGGCCAAATTTTTCTATGTGGGCATGTAAATTGTCCCTTTTAAAGCCATAACCAAACCTTTTCACCCATAAAAAAATGGTGTGCAATCTTATGTTTATCATGGTGTTACTTATACTTTTGATTCATCTTCTCCAATATGTCATGAACTTGATGATGGATGTGTTGCATTTGTTCAATGAAATTTGTTGCTTTTGCTACCTTAGATCTTCCATGGGGTGTGTATTCTATGATGGAGAATGGAATGTCTATATCAATTAGTGCCATGGGTTGGAACCTGAAGCATACTTACGATTGGACTGTGCTTGGTCGAGTTATGTAAGGCCTAATTATATCCATGTTGCATGAAAAAAATCCCCTCATCCCATGTGCATGGATGTTTGGAGTGATACATTTGAATTATGTGAACAATCAAGTGGCTCACCACCTCTGTCTAACCATCAGTCTATGGATGGAAGGCTATGGACTTCATCAACTTACTATCCATCATCTTCTATAGAGTGGACCAAAAGATGCTTAGAAAGCTGCTATCTTGATCTGAGATAATGGACTTAGGGAGACCAAAATGGAGCCATACATGACTAAAATATCGTTGAGCAATTTCTTTAGTAGATATATTTTTATTAAAAGCAATCATGATAGCCATTTTTGAAAAATGATCAACTACAACAAAAATACAGTCCTTGCCATGTTTTGAGGTGGGCAAACCTAGGAGAAAATCCATTGAGATAGATTCCCAAGGCCCGGTTGATTATGGCAATGGCATGTACAATCCTTGCTTCTTATTTGTTGGCTTGGCTATCACACATGGGGTGTAATATTTGAGATAAATTTCCATATCCTTTCACATATGGGACTAGTAGAAGTGTTTTTGAAGAACTACCAATGTCTTTTCTACACCAAAGTGTCCAATTGTCCTACTAAAATGTGCTTCCCATATCATCTTCTATTGATCTGTAACTAGAACATAGATGTGCCCCATATGATATAGGACATTATCTATACAATATAAATTAGAAACATGTTCACCTTTTTAAATCACCTAATATATATCAGCAAAGGTAAGATCTTCTTCATACAAAACACCCCAAGTGGCAATATCATGTCCACACAAGTCAAGAACTATTGTGAGTGCAGTAATTGGTAGGCAGCTCAGATAATCTGCAATTGTATTTGAGCTCCCATTTTTGTGTTTGATTATTAGATGTAATTACTGAAGATATGTGGCCCACTTTTGGTGCCTCTTATTTCATAGTTTGCTTTACATCTAGATGAATTCCAATGGTCTATGGTCAGTGTGGATGACTGTCTCTTTCCCCAATATGTAATGTTTCCATTATTTGCAAGTTTGCACAATGACATAGATATCCTTATCATATGTTGGGTATTTCTTGACTATATCAGTGAAAGTTTCACTATGATATGCAATAAGATGGCCATGTTGCATGATGAAAACTTCCATGGTGTATTCAGATGCATCTATCATTAACTCAAAAGGTTGATGCAAATTTGTCAAGGCAAGTACAAGGTCTGAGCAAAGTCTATTCATTAAATTCTCAAATTCCCTTTATTTTATTTTACCCCACTAAAATGTAGCTTTAGCTCCTCCTTTAGTCACTTAGGTTAGTGACCAAGCAACATGTAAAAATCCAAAAACAAACCTATGATAGAAATTTGCAAGACCCAAGAAGCTGTGAAGTTTTGTGAGGGTCCTTGGTGTAGGCCATTATTGAATAACCCAAATATTATTTAGATCAACATGGATCCCTTCCTCATTCACAATGTACTTGAGGTATTGAATTGTTTTCATCTTGAATGTGCATTTTTCAAGATTTGCATTCAACTTGTGCTCCTGAAGAGTTTGAAGAACCTTATGAACATGTTGTAGATGTTCCTCCCATGTTTTACTATAGATGAGTATGTCATCTAGGTAGATAATGATGAATGAATTGGTGAAGGGTCACAGAATGTCATCTATCATCCACATGAAGGTTTCAAGTGTGTTAGTTAAGCCAAAAGACATAAATAACCATTCAAAGAGCCCCTCCTTAGATTCGAATGCAATCTTCCAAACATCAGTGGGATTGATGGGAATTTGGTGATACCTAGATTTGAGATCAATTTTGGTGAATAACTTTGCACCATAGAGTTGGTCCAGTAGGTCATCAATCTTGAGGAGGGGGTAGCAATTCTTCACAGTGATTTTATTCAGGGCTTGATAGTCAATGCAAAGCCTCCATGCTACATCTTTCTTTGGTGTCAAGACAATTGGGTTGCCATAGGGTGAAGAGATTGACCTAATGTGACCCTTTTGGATCAATTTTTGAATCTATCTTCTTATCTCATCATTCTCTAAAACTAATCTGTGATACAAAAGACTATTAGGCAAAGGTGATCTTGGGATCAAATCGATATAATGTTTTACCTAAAAATGTAGTGGAACTCTTGTGGGTGACTTGAATAGGTCATCATATTCTCCTGTGATTTGTCCCATCTACTTTTGTTGTTGTGTTGATTGTGTAGTTAAGACTGCAACATTGGCCTTCTTAGATTTCTATGGTGTGAACACCATGAAAATGAATTTCTTTGTCTTCTCCACAAATCTCTTACATTTCTTGGCACTGATCAAGGAGACAGATATGGGAGGTGGTACCTTTGATATCCTATAACATCATGTTCTAAGAGTGAGGGTGATTCTTTGGGTTCATGATTCATAGATTCCATATCAATTATACATGAATGGTTGACCAAGGAGTACATCACAAATATCTAGATTGAACAAATCACACAAGACTTCATCTTAGAAAGGTTTTATTACATATGAAAGAAGACACTAATGGGTGACATGGAGGTCTCCCCCTAGGCTTAACCATCCAATATTGTATGGCTTTGGGTGAGGCTTCATGGATAGATTTAGAATTTTCACAACTTTAGCAAAGATTAAATTCTTTTGACTCCCATTATCAAGAATGAAATGTAAATTCTTACCTTTTACCCATAATTTAGAGTGAAACAATCTTTCCTTATCATCTCACCTTTCCTCATGGGTCTATGATGAAGTGATGATGGTATCAGGCTCAGCATCTACAATCTCTTCTTCATCCTCTTCAATTGTAGGTTGTGTATGAGACAAATTAGTAGATGTCAAGTATTTTGACTCACAAAGTAGTGATTTGATGGCTTGACATTCTTCTTTAGAGTGAGTTCCAATTTTGTGGTAATGAAAATATTTTCTAGTCTTCCCCTTTTGGGATTTCTTATCTTGAAACTCCTTTTGCTTCCAATTTTGTCCTTGTTTTTGACCTTCCTTGTCACTTTTCCATTTTCAAGGATGACTCTTTGTATTCTTTCTTCCATGATTTTTTTCAATCTTCGCTATGAACTTATATGGCTCATCGAGGGTTTCCAAATTGAAGAGTTCCATTTCCCCTTGTATGTACCTTTGTAGACCACCATGATATTTGAGAGTCTTGTGTTTCTCACTTTCTTGGATGCCCAATCCTGTAGATAGAGAATGAAAATTGTCTATGTAATCTTGAACAGATTGGTCTTTACCTTAGAAAATTTGTTGCCACTATATTTACAGATCATCATATGCTCTAATGGCATCGTATTCTTCCTTTACCACTTCCACTAAGTCATCCTAGGTAGGTTCCACCTCAAGGCCAATATCATCTATACTGAACCTCTTTTTATACACTTCCCACCAATTTTTCATGGGCAATGATGCTTTTAAAAGAGCAAAAGTGATCTTTTCTCATTGGTCAATTAATTTGAGAGAAGTAGCAAGATAATTGACCCAACCCATTTTCTACTATAACAAAATTTATTTTGACTTCAAATGTAGGAATATCAAAATCTACCTAAACCTTGAAGGGTGTTGGGGCACTAAAAGGACATTTCATGGATGAGGAGCTAGGAAGTGTAGATGAGGAGCTAAAATTTCCCATCAGGAGTTATTGGAGAATTTAGACAAATTATTGTATCATATGTGCTTGTTTCCATTGGAGGGCTTCATTCACCATTTACTTGAAAGGATCATATGTCTCGATGTCATCCACCATTTTAAGTCATTTGGAGTGAATAGGTAGATAGTTTGGAAGCTCTGTTGTTTTCCACCTAAGCTTCTTGTAGCCTAACCTCATCTTTGAGATCATACACTTTCAATACAAAATGCTTTGATACCACTGATCCAAAAATTAGAAGTTTTTATTGATAGATATTTCAAGAACACAAAAATAACATAGTAATAATGAATTCTTTGAGAAGAGATTTTTTATTACTCAAGATCGCAATACAACTATATGCTTATCTCTGAGAAGAGATGTCTTCTTTCCATTTTGGGTTAAATCTTCATTTATACATATTTTTAAAGTATGGGGAGGATTTTGAAGGTCACCAATATTGAGGGAGATTAAGTGGTTTGACTTCCATGTTTTAAAACAATATAAAATTTGAGGAATTACTATTTTTAGAAACTTACTATTTTTAGACTAAACTAATAAAATTGAAATTCGGGGCACTTCCATTACATTTTTAGGGGTTAAAATCCATTGAGAAAATATCCATGTCATTTCACCATGTTCTCCTCATTATTATATTTCCAATGGTTCAAACGGGGAGTCAATTGGAGCTACGGTATAAAAGTTATGGCTCCTAGAAGTTTTGTCATCAATTAGGGTAGAACCGTCACCCAAATTATCACCTGAATTGTTGCCCAGATCATGATATTCCATGATTTTTCCTCTCACTAGATCTCCCTCTTATAGACAATGCTTCATTGCTTGAGGATGCACCAAAATACTTTATTCTCATCTCCTCTCCAAGCAAAGCTACAACTTTATCTTAAAAATTAAGAGTGGATGATGATGAATTATTGATAGTCATCACCACATGATCCAAGCTATTAGGAAGTGAGCATAATAAGGTAATGACCTTATCTTCATCCTCCATCTTCACATTGATGGAGACTAGTTAGGTAACAATGGTGTTTAACTCATTTAGATGCCTAGTAATGGATGCATTCTCCTTCATCCTCAAACTATAAAGTTGATTCTTCAAGAAAACTTTGTTTGTTACTAACTTTGTTTGTTACTAACTTTGTTTGATACAACTTGTTTATTTTCTCCCACAAAGCTTCTATAGTATTCTCCTCAGCAACATTTAAGAACACAAAATTTATAAGACATAAATAAATGGTAGAAATAACCTTTCTATCCATCTTATTCCAGTCCTCATCTATCATACTACTGGGCTTGCTTGCAAACCCTTTCAAGGCTAGAGCTTGGTCATTTTGCACCAAGAGATCCTCCACCTTCATCTTCTATAAGCATAAATTATTGCCATCAAACTTCTTAACTTCAAATCTGGTTACTCCACCTATTATTATTGTAGATCCTTCTTGCACACAACACCCTGACTCAATATAAAAACACTCACAAAGGAATTTTTCAAAGATCCTAGCTCTGATACCAAATGTTAAGGAATTAATCCAATGAGTGTGTAATAAAATGAAAGTAGAAATAATAACTATAGAATAAAAAATAGGAGTAACACATTAAATAGAGAGTTTACATGGAAACCTTGTAAGATGCAAGGAAAAACCATGCAAAAAATAGTAGTTGTATCTTCTTATTAACTTCAAAACCAACAACAATACATTCCTCCTTCAACACCCTCTCCTTATCCAATGTTATCTTTCAGGCATACAAGCTTTACAAATCTATTTTACAAACTAGAAAATAATCACTTATTCTCTCAACTTCCACCTCTCACTAAAACCTCTCAAATTTCCTCATTATATATAAATTACATTGGATGAATTATTTAAAGAAGAGAAAGAAGGGGATGGATTAAAAATACACCACACATAGGTGGCCATCTTATTTGACTTGTGTGAAACACCTTATATGACTTGTGTGAGCCACCTTATATGACTTGTGTGAACTACCTTATTTGACTTGTGACTTTCACCATGTGAGCCACCTTATTTGACATGTGTATAGCCACCTCATTTGAATTTCACCTATGACCAAATAATTATATCCCACCTTCACATGGGTCAAGAATGGCATGAATACTTACACACACATGACTTTTGACTTTGCTTCCCAAACTAAAACCATGTGCCTTTTGAAAATGGCATTCTATTTTCTCTCTCCCACATATTTCAATAAAAAAGGATTCCAGGTGGGTCATGCCATGTCACTCTTATGACACATTATATGTCTAGTCACATGGGTCCCACCATGGGCCCACCACCTTGGCCCCACTATGGATCCAACTTCCACATCACCTACATGTCATGTCACTTGCATGTCACATCACTACACACTCACATGTCACATGCCATGTCACCATGAATAGTGACCCATGAAAAGTTCCCATGAATCTTACTCCATGAATAGTGACCAATTGAATATTAGCTTCACATCCTAATGCTCATAACTGAGTCTTGATGTTTGATCCTAATTTTGCATGTGCAAGATTTATTCTAACCATGAATTGATTTTAATACTGGCACCTAATCAAGTGGAATAAGTAACTTAATTATTAGTCTAAACCAAAGTATCTAAATTCTAACATATTGTTATGATTCCCTTAGAAGTCACCATTTGTTGAGGTCAACATACCCCCATTTCTAAGAAATGGGGACCCTTATGTTAAATTGTGAAAATTTGTGCCTTGAAATAGAAAATCTACTTGAACAAAGTATCATTAACATGTTTGCACAATAATTGTATTTAAAGATCATCCACACCTGGTTTGGTTATCATATTGGCACTTGATTCTAGTTTGCCTTTGCCTAAACTTGCTAACTTTGGATATTTGTGTTTTCCAACTGTAAGTATAATAAGGTCTACTTAGAATGAACAATGCTTAGGTTTCATAATTTTAATTATAACTTGATCCTTTACTAACCTTTGGTTTGTTGAAAGTCAAATTGAATCCATGTTTAAGCTTCCTGAAAACCTAATTCAAAATACCCTAAGCACAGGACCAAATTCAAACTTGGAAAGAACATTTTATGTGGGAACACTTTGAATATGCTATGGACTTAGTTTATTTTTTACACTAAGGTTTAGTAATGTTTCTTGACACAACCAAACCTTAGTCTAAAAATTACATGTTGGGTCTCCTTTATGTCCTAAACCCCCTTGTCCCCTTTTATCTTAAGCATGATTCAATGCTATTTTATGCATGGTCCATTTTTTATAAGGCTTAGCTGAAATTCTTATCCTAAGGCTTACTATATTTATTAAAATGATAAAAATTGTAGCCTAAGACTTTACACGATATCTTTTCATGGGGTCTTTTTGTTCTATGTTTATATCCTTGGTCGAGAATCTTCATGCCTTGGTCCCTTTTATTTCATAGGGTCACATTTAATATGTTTGGAACTTAGCTTAATCTTTTAATCCTAAGCCCTTCATATATGATCTCAAGATTAACTTTCATTCTTCCATGCAGGATCTATGATTCTTGTTTGCTCATATGAAATTGATCTAACGAAGCAAAATCAACGGTTGAAGAGCCAAGTAACACACCCTAGTTAAAATCAATTGGTAAAATAGATTGTTTATAAGATCAATCTATTATAAAAGGTCATTTTTTATAAAATTCAATAGAAGGGACACCTATCTTATACACTTATGCAAATGTAATTAGATGATACGAACTGATATGCTACCTTGTATATTATAAAAGGAACATTGTCAATTGTCAAGAGGGGAGGGAGTTCTTAGAGATAAAATTAGTTTGTAAACTTGGAGAAATTAATATAAGAAAGGAATTTTGTAAATATTGTCTAGTATTTTTTCATGTTCATTGTTATTATGGCTTCTCACTCACTTATTTGTTATGATTTCCATATTTGAATGATTTTATGAATTCTTGGTGTGTAAATTTGATTGCAGAGTTGTTAACTTATGCTAATGCTAGGTTGACTGAAAGTTCTTAGGTTCATTTCATTTTATTACTCTTGTTGCATTTGGGCTAATGCTATTTTCTTGTAGGGATAGCACTTTAAAGTGAACCAAGTTTTGATTTACATTATTTCAACCTTCCTTAGGATTTTGCTTGATGTGTGATAGGATTTGGTCTTAAGTTATTTCATGTTACACATTAGTTAAGTGCATGTCTAGATGAAATCTAAACTTTGTCATGATGTTTGGAATGAAGATCAGCAACATTTCTTTCTACCCTACCCTTCTTTTTTCTCCTTTTTCTACCATATTAGCTTAGTTTAATGGTCATTCTAAATATCCATCTTAGATTAGTTCTTGATCATAATTCACTATGCATATTTTACATATATCTACTATTTGGCCACAATGGCTCCCAACCACCAACTAATATAAATATTATGAAATAGTCACTTGTTTTGCCTCTATTCCACCAATAGATAATAGGAGTATCACAACATGGAAATCATGCACTAAATTCTAAAATGAGAAGTGTTTCCTAAACACTTTGGGCACCTATGGTACATATTTAAGCATCAACAGCTCCCATGGTAGATCACATTGTACCATAGAGTATCTGTATGAAACCTATGGTTTTCATCTTTGGCATCATGTAGAATGTGAACCATTTATCCCTCATGACTAAAATTCATACATCTATCTACTAAATCAAGTGTGGTATCCATCACCTATAACCATGTATTGGTAAGGGTAACCTATATATGAGTGTCTGTGCTTATGAAAAAGAGTATTGTGTTGACCACCTTGGGGCCACATGAAACTGGTAATGTTATGTATATTATGGAATGTTGGTAGTTTATAACATGTTGTAGCTCACTCTCCTAATGTCCTATGTGTTGTAAAAATGTGAAAGTGAAAGTACTAGGATCAGAATCCTCATCTATAACAACATGGGGGATGTATCTATCCTCAACAAAAATATAGATAGTCAATGGATCATTTCATGAGTATATGTGTCGATGACAAGTCTATCATGGTGCATGTACTAATGGGTGTGGAGGCTATGTAATCTAAAAAGTGTTATGGGACTTGAACCTATTAAACTTGTTTTATAATGTTGAGCATATATCTATTCATGTTTTTTAAGCATATGAAAATGACAAAAGGGTTGACCTTCCTACTATGAAAATATTCTAATGGATCTATTATGAACTATGGGTAATGCCATCAATCCTTTATTAAGTAATATCTTTATAATCTAGTGTGGTCTATCCTATGAACTATCTACCTAAATCCATATAGCTTGGTCAATATCCATAGATGTAACCATATGTAATGAGTGAATGGAGGGATCTACCTCTAATTTTAACTAAGTGGGACTTTAGTTGTATGACTATAAACTAGTGATGCTACAAGTGTGTAAAAAGGCATGAGTGCCTTAGAATAATCTCCATGCTCTTTAGGGCCCATTGGTGTCAATCTCAATCCACATAAGTAATCATCAGTTTCAATGGGTGTTGGATCATCTTCTATGGTGTTCAAGGAATATGTATCAGGGTTGCATGTTTATATTTTCTTTTAATTAACAAGTAATGGTAATTGTGTTTTAATAATCCCATCATTTGCCTTAGGTGGGGATAGTTATACTATATGAGGGTCATCTTCCATCATGGGTGAAGATAACTATGATGTAGAATGATACATAATGGGTGTAGGAATAGTGCTATTAGATTCCCCAACCTCATATTCATACATCTTCTCAATAAAATTTTTATGAGGTGGGGACTCTATAAGAACATGAGGTGTCCCATCTGAAGATGTAGTTGAGGTGGTAAGCTCAGTGACTCTGTAATATCTAAATGGTTGATTTTATTTTGGATAAGTGTATAAGTATCCATCATGTAAAAAATTGACACATCCATGTAAGGTATAGGTTATGAACTCCATAACATGTATCCAAGGTCTCCCAAGTAATAGGTTGAAATTCAAATGATTAGGCATCACATGAAACTATGTACGTAGGGTTTTTGGCCTAACTATAATATCCAATGTAATAAAATCCAATGTTTGTCTAGGAATGTCATCAAAACCTTTAATGTTATTATATTTCTTCTTAATAGATGTTATATCAATGCCCGTAGTCTATAGAAATGTGAGGTTACATATATTAACTCATGAACCACTATCAATTAGAACTGACTTAATAGCATTGGTATTAATTTATGCCTGAATGAAGAGTAGTAGATTTTGATCAATAATTAGTTATGAGGAAAAATATTCATTGGAAAAAGATATAACATCATCAATAGCCTTAATAGTGTTCATTCTAGATGTAATGTAAGTTGGCTCTATGTCACAAGGTAAAGATGTATGATTGAGTGTTTGAAAAAGAATATCTTTGGAAATAGTTGATTGTTTAGGTAATTCCAATATGGAGATAACAACTAGTGTGTTTCTAAACTCATCCAGAATATAAAATTCTCTGTTCTAATACATAATTCCCATTATAGTGTTTTGGGGATGAGGAGGGTTGGTGGGGTTACATTATTCCTATATAGGTTGAGGAGACATCATGTTTCATCTAGTAATAGCTTGAACCATAAGATATACTATTTGTCAAGGATAAGTAGTATAGGTAGGATATGATTGATGGAAATCAATTAGTATAGGTGGAGGTGGAATAAAATGAGTCCTCCAAGTTCTCTATTATTGAGTAGTAACTAGAGGTAACTCAAAGTGATCCATGCAACAATGATCCCAATAGAAGGGAGACTCTAGAGAGGGTGGACCAATGTGTAAAATAAGTTGAATTATAGCATGGTCCATGAGAGGAGTGACATACGTGTGCATCTTTCTACAAATGGTGGGTAATGAGCATGCATGACAAACAAAAATACTTTGTACCAAAAAATAGAAAATGGCATCTATCATGATAATCATGATGGTAGACTGAAAACTAAAAAATAATTATATTTTATAAATAATAAGAAAAACCCTAATGGTGAAGTAGGGTTTGAAATAATGTGATCAAATTAAGTTGGGGTCACCAAATGATTTTCCTTTAGGGTTATGGAGTTTAATACCTAAGTTGTTAAAGGCTTTGAATACATTAAATTAGGGTATAAATATGAAATAAATATATCCACTAATATGTAACATAATTGACCTAGTTTGACCTTTTAAAAATAAAAATAAATGTTGTTAAAAATTAATTAAATATAAATTGAATAAGACATGAGATCTAGAGGCTGCAAACTAGGACATGAGCTGATTTAAGTGTCATGAATAGGACCCAGGTAATAGAACCCTTCTTGGACAATAGGACCTTAATTGGATAATATCACTAATGGTGTTAGTGTCATATTTTTAGTGCTAGTATCCTTTGTGAAGAACTATTTTGAGCTTTTAGGTGCACCTCTATCTGAGTCTACCAAGCCTATTCTTGTGCACATGAGTTTTGATTCCCTCTTCATGACCTATTTTGACTGATTTCATATGTAAATACTAGACCTCTATGTTTTTATGTCATTTTATTGGCACAAGTATAAAAGTGTGATGTTAGTGGGGTAGGATAGACATCCTTAACATGTCATTATGATTATAGTTTCCTATATACCAATACTCAGAGGAAACACCAATCCCAATGTAGTTCTCCCCACCTAAATTTTAGTGTAAGTGTAAATGAAGCTATTATGAATGTTATATTGATTTATTTTTATTAGAGATTGAGAATATAAATCTAAATATTATAATCTTAGGATGATTATATATGACTATATGCGTAAGTAGGGAAGAATAGGGATTTATAACCTTGATTGTGCACAGCTTGTTCTATGTTAGTTTGTGTTATTTGTATCTAATTTCATCTAGTGGATAATGGGATAATAGTCATGTATATATATATTGTTCTAGTGCTTGTGTGGGTCTTAAAATAGGTCTAGGCCAACCCTAGGTGGTTTTTATTTTGAACATATATCTTTTGGTGGCCAAAGGTGGGAAAAATGATAATAACACCCAAACTGGGACACTAGCACCATTGGCACTATAGTCTAAATTATGGAACTTATGTCTAGGTGGTATAACCTGAGCCACATGGGGCTAGGATGCTAAAGTGAGGGTCTAAGACTAATTTAGGTATGTTTATGGATGTGGGTGGCCTACATGAAGGTTGGATAAGTGTCTAAATATGCCCTAAGATAGGTCTAGGGATAAGCTATGGATGGGTGGTCTCAAATAATACTCTTAGCACTCAAGTATCATTTTTTATATGATTACAAAATTTTATTTATTTTAAAAAATGTACATGAATTAATTAGGGATATTGACATGTTTTCAGATCTGTACTATTGCATGAAGCACCTATAAATAAAAAACCCTTATTTCATACACACAAGCCAAATTGATTTGTACTAACATTAGTAAATCCCCATTGAATGAAAAAGCATTTAACTACATTTACATTTTTTGAAGATGTATCAAAATCAAAATTAGTTCTCCCACTAACATGTATGTGTGAAATTATGAATACAAGTTTAGATGTTCTTTTTGAGATTTTGTCCCTAGAAAAATAATAAAAATGTAAATTTAACCTTCTAAAAATATTTAATCTAGATTCAAAAAATATATAGATATAACATGAAAATATTTGAATAGATGTTGAGAGTAAGCAGAGTCATCTTTAATGCCTTAGAGTAGCCTTGTATTTATATAGGTTTTGATTTTAAATTTGTGGACTTATTGGTTCACAAAATATAACCCAAGATAAGACCCAATAGACAAAATTAAGAATTGAATGAAACATGACTCAAAATAAGTTCCATAAATTATGCCTAGACAATTTTGCTCTTAGTAAACAGGACCATAGTAATGTTCCTATTAGTTAATAGTAGGATTTTCCAAAAGGATAATAGATCAGTATTAGGGATCCACATGAAAAAATGGGAAGATGATTATAAAATGGAATAATGTATGAACCATAATTGAAAACAGCCAAGTAAAGTGCACCAATAGATACCTTATTCGATGCCAATTATCTATACATACAAATTCATAATAAATGACATAAAGGATGGTCATGTACAAAATTTGGGTGCCTATAATATCATTATTTATGTTTTATGTTTTCACTAATCTCTTTTTTACTTCATTATAGATACATCATAAGTCTCTTGGACCAATATTTCACATGTTACATTAGTGTGTTATAATGTCTATACTCTATTACACCATATTAATCTCTCACCATCTTGTGAATTCAATAATTCCTTCCCTTTATAGGTATATTGTACATATTTTTTTATCTCTTCATCTATATCCACACTTTTTCCCATTGTATCAATTTGTTCACCCTTCAAGACTCCAAGTGGCTTAGAACAAGCTTTATTAACCATGAAAAAACATGTATTTTCAAGGATAAAACCTTAGGATCCTCATATTCCTCAATGCATCCTTTGTAAATATTTTACTTGTGTCGATATCCCCCAATATCTTATTTAAATACCACTCCCTTATCATTGCATCGATGTTTAACTATTAGTAATACATAACATTGTTTATTATTATAATCCCTTTCACATGTTCTTTGAATTTCTCAAGTACATCCCACGTATTTTTATTCAGCTAAGTATTTACCAAAGGAAACATACCTTCATTTATTGTAAAGGAAAAAAATCTTAGATAATTGTTGTGTTTCCTTCACATTTTTGGATACTTATATATATTTTAATAAGATTTGATTCCACCTCCCATGTAGTTTTAAATTCACCTAGGGTATTTTATATCTTTTCCTTAGCTTGAATCAAAATTAAAATTTGAATGGAATATTAGGGTAGTCTAAAAACATTACCTCTAGACTACTCACAACCTTTTTATTATTGTTCAGTGGGCATCCCCCTTGATTTATACTTAAAAAAATAATTATGGTGATATTTATATGATTTATTCATTTATTTTTATACTAAAAGTCCCTTGAACCATCATTTTTTAAAATACATATTGTGATGTAATAAGAATCTAGAGTAATATGCTAGGAGTAATGAAATGTAGACTCAAAATCCTGAGTCTAAACTCCAATTACAGAACCTCATACCAAGATAAAGGAACAAATAATTCATGTGTAAAAAAATAAAATAAGAAACACTAACAATATACCTCAAGTTCAAAATTTAATCATTCCATGGCATGTGGATATGATACAAAAGACTTGAGGGATAAATGCTTGATTTGAAATGATGATTTCTCAATGAGATTCTTGATTTTAGTATCACTTGGATATGAATGTTTGGATTACTAAATTATAGTGATAGTTAAACGGAAAAAAGTTCCAAATATGGTTTGTATTAGGGTGTAGCTCAATTTATATGATATTCATGGAAGAAGGGAGGGTTAGTTTTAAGCCATGGATGATTGAGATCAATGGTTGAGAGTTGATGTGAGGATTGGGTAGTTGTATTCATGAATTAAAAATTCTTGGAGAAATTTAGAGGAGGATAGTGAGTGGCTCAAAGTATATCAAGAGTTTATATAGTATTTAGGATAATAAATGAGGGATTAGGTGGGAATTATATAAGGATTAATGAGGTGATTTTGGGGGTATTTTGGTTGTACTTGGAGGTAGGTGTTAAGGAATATAATATTCCTTAAATATTATATGGATTTTATTAGTGATTAAGTGGGATGCTAAGTAGATAATTAATTGAAATAAAGGGTGACATCTAGAAGGATAAGGTGAAGTGATGGATGAAAATATAAAGAGGATGGTCAAGATAATGATGTTAGAGTACTTTATGACCAATAATAAAATTATTAATGATAGAGGAATGGTTAATTTTAAATGTCTACAATGGCATTTTGACTAAAAGGAGTGATGTAATTTAAAATAATTATAAGAATGTATTGTTATCAAATTGATTAAAATTAAATTAGATGATGTTGAATATTATGGTTATGCAAGGAGGAATGAAATAAATTGTCACTTGAAATAAATTAGGGGTCAGATGTGTGGATACAAAAGGAGTCAGGATGGATATGATTGATGTAATAGATGTACTAGATATAATTGATATGATGGACATGTTTTATATGATGAAATGTTATTAATCAATGAGATATAATTTTATCAATATTTATATTATTTGATGGTACCCTAGGAAATGATATATGTGAGGGAGTGAGATGATAAATTTATTACCCTGGATGTGCCCTAGTCAATGAAATAGGAAAGAGGAAAGACATAAAGTTTGGATATATTTATTATCAAATATGCAAGCTTTGGAAATATCCCAGATAATGACATATGTCATGGAGATCTATATTTGATTGGATTGATTGATTAGATGATTTATTAATTAAATGATTGATTTATGAGAAATGATAAGACCTAGAATGATTAGTTTCATGCTTGATTTACCCCAAGAAATGATGTATGAAAGGGATTGGAAATTATAGGCCTAAATAGAAGCAATGTCTCCTAGTTGATTGAGATGAATTAATTAATTGTATCTCAAGGATTACATGGATGGAGGATCATGGATGTTGTTGATGAAGGATTTGATAAAGTAAACTAGATTTGATAGAGGATTGGATAGTTGACTAGATATATGACCAAATATGGATAATTGATGAATGATGAATGAGTGCATTATTATAATTGAGCTAAATTTACACACACCGTATGACCGAGTGTTGCCTACATAGCTTATATGAACTTGAGGTTGAAGTAGTTATCACAAAATGGAGCTATATGAGAATAGATGATAGGATATATTTGTTAGTTTAGTGCTTTTTTCCATTGGGTTCTGCCTAAACAGTCATATGGTCATTATATGTTATTTAATCTTCCTTACATTAGTTATAAAGGGTCAATAGGCTAATTATATTTAATTTTAATTATCTAATTAGGAAAATTAGGGGCTTTCTCATGTTTTCCTAATTTTACTTATATGTACCCCACTTTTCCTTTTTGGAAGTTTAATAAAATGCATTATTTTCCTTCTCTTGGAATTTTGGAGCTCTCTCTACAGGAATCAACATTGTTTCTTGAATGCTATTCAGAGATATTAGCACACTCTTTCATGGTATTAGAGCCTTTTTGATAGTCTCATGCATTAGACTCCCTGGTAAGATCCTCCATGCATTCACCTTATTGGTTTTTCTTCTATTTTGGTCACCATTTTTGACCTTGTAGGCATTTTATTATTCTACCTCAAAACTCATGTCATAAGACCTTTGATGAAAAATCCATTCGCATATATTTTTTGGGTTTCTTGAGATCTAAAATGGGTTGATTTTATATTTTTGATAAAGTTTGTGGATTTTCCTAGAAATCAATTTCTTCCATCTAGTTAGATGTCTATACGGACAAAGTAATCAATCCTGCAAACCTCAGTTTAGTCTCCATAGACCAATCAAGTTCTTAGAGGGCCATTACTTGATTCCAGACCAAATCAGGTTTTCAAAGTGCTACAACTTACTTGCAAGACCCATTTGGGCTTTTATCATTACTTTACTTCAAATTTTTGAAGTTAAGTAAAGTAGTTCAAAAACCTCGAACTATATTGGAAAAAGCAATCAGATTTCTCAATGCCAAAAATTAGGAAGTAATCAAGATTCTCTAAGGCAACTACTTATAAGTAATCAGGCTTATTCAACACAACTACTCATTTAATTTTTTTAGTTACAGTTATTCAAAACTTTGATTTACTCTCCATAGACCAAATCAGGTTCTCTAAGGTTTATTACTGACTACTCATTTAATTTTTTAAGTTTCAACTATTTGAAACCCTGAAGTAAAGTTATTCAAAGAACCTAAAATACACTACCAAGAAGTAATCAGGTTTTCAAAAGGCAATTACTTAATACTTTTTTTTATTAAAGTAGTTATGAGAACTTGAAGTAATGTAGTTATAAGAACCTGAAATGGAGTAAGAAGACCTATTCAATTTTTCTAGGGTCAATTACTTCTTAATTTTTTAAGTAAAATAGTTGCAAGAACCTAAACTAAATTAGTGTTGAAACCCTGAGTGATGTTCAGAAGGGCATCAAATTTTAGGTGAAAGGTAATGAAGAACTAGAGGTAAAAAATTTCCATTTTTGGAAAGGGTCTAGGAATATGTAGGAGTAAGAACTAGTAAGTGCTATAACTTTCAATCTATAGCTCCTTTTTAGGTGTCATTTCTTTTGAAAGTGCATATTTATATGAGATCTATGCATTGGTGACATTATTTTAGGACTTCTATAGCATCTATTTTTTACATGGTGTAATAGCTTAAAACTCTCTTTAAACCTTTGTACCTTTCCTCTTGGATGCATTATCGACTATGCCTGATGTCCCTCTCATACTTTCTCACACTTATTTCTCATAGATGCATTCTTAGCTATCCTCAATGTCCAAGATTAAGCATGTATGCATTGTAACTTTAGGGGGGTATTCTTGATAGTTCAAGGGGTACTTGTACTATGTTCTTTCTATTTTTTTATTTCATTTCAATTTTTCAATTTGTCTCATTATAATATACATAAACAGATCTAAACATCAAATCACTCACACCATTTAAATATTTAGAATGAAAGTCTAAAATACAACTCACTTTGAGAGGTAGAAGACTCTATTAAATTACTATGGGTGAGGAAAATAAGCCATCTATAGATGCTAAAAAGGTTAAGTGGTACAACAAATGTGATGAGGCCTATGGGTTTCTATGTTTGTCAATGTCTCCCAATATCCTATTTCATGTTGAATCTATAAAAACTCTGAATGAAGTCTAGACAATCTTGGATAAGCTTTTTAGAGTGTAAGATATCATGAGGGGTCATAAGCTGGAAAATGAGCTCATCACATTGAGCCCAGGTGATTATAACACCATAAAATACTTCTTTAAAAAGTTTGAGTCACTGAGACTATAGTTGAAACAATGTGTCATTGAGAAAATAAATGACCAGTTGATTCTACCCATGCTTGCAAAAACTAGGTCATGACTATTCATTTTTGTCTTTACATTTCATGCTAACAAATGTCCACTTGGATCCACTTGGAAAATGCCATCATTTGATGAGTTTATTGTTTATCTAACTTGATAACAAGATAAGTTGGTTCAAATGGGTGCATTGAAGTCTTCAAAATCACATGCCTTGATTGACAATCAGGACAAGAAGAAGCCTTTTAGTAGTGGTAAACAAGAGAAGAAATAGTCTAAACCTAATCATGAGTAAAATAAGAATAAAAAATTATATGCCAAGCCAAAGGCATCATTAAATGAGTCCTAATCAAGTAGAAAACCTAAGAAGGAGAAAATCAAATGCAAATTTTATAAGAAAATTGGACATGATGAATCTCAGTGCATGAAAAAAAGATTGACACCTTAACTAAGATGCTTGAGAAGAAGAACATCAATGTTCATAAATATTCATCTCAAAACATATCCAAACAAGATTTTTCAAAGGAAAAAGATAGAAAAAAGGTAAAAATAAGGGTAAGGCACTTGGATCTTAGCCTTCAACTTGGGTTATTAACTTGGGTGCTTCCTATCACATGGCTCCTTAAAGGACCTATTTTTAGAAATAGAGCCATGTTCTATGCCTCCAATTCTCATGGGTGATGATACTTTGACAAAAGTTAGTGGTAAATGATCAATTGAAGTAAGTGATGGGAACTTCAATGATGTTTTATATGTTCCTTCATTATCCACCAATCTTCTATCAGTATATCAAATCACTCACATAGGTGTAGGGAAGCATGTTGAGTTTACACCTAATTTAGTGGCCATCAAGGAGCTGAACAATGACACTATAGTGGTTTATGGGAAGGCCAATCATCAATCTAGGCTATATAACTTCTCACATTTTCCCCTAGACCAGCCCTTAGTTACACTTCTTACTAATGCAGATGGAGTAATAAAATTACAACATGAATGGTTTGGCCATTTAAACTACCATTACCTAGAGTAACTCAATCATCAAGACATGGTTTCAAGATTTCCTAAAGTCAAATTCTTAGCAAGCATCAAAAAGAGAAATATGACAAGGGAAAAGCAAGGAGAGCTGAATAGAAGCTAGAAATTGTCCAAAGTGACTTGGTAGGTCCATTTCCAAAACCTTCATTCAATAGGACAAGATACATGCTCACATTAATCGATGACTTTTTGAGGTACACCTAGGTGTTTTTTCTCAAAAATAAGTCTGGGGTTTTTTATCACTTTAAAGACTTCAAGGTGCTTGTGGAGTAGCAATCAGAATGTTCCATCAAAATCTTAAGGATTGACAATGGAAAAAGTATGTCAACAATAGGTTTGAATAGTTTTGAAAATCAAAGGGGATTCAGATGCAACACATAGTTCCATAAAATATTCAACATAATGGCATGGATAAACACAAGAACTATACCTTGAAGGAAATGGCAAACTATATGCTTCAATCAAAGTCTCTTTCTCCTTAGTATTGGGTCAAAGTAATCAATTGTGTGTACCACATTTAGAACCAAGTTCCACACAAATTATTGAATGGAATCACTCATTTTGAAGCTTGAAATGGTCACAAGCCCATAGTAGATCACTTTTGAGTGTTTGGATCATCAATAATGACAAGTGTTCCTATGAATAAATGTAAGGTAATAGACCCTCAGAGTTAGTCTTGCATCTTTGTGGGGTATGAAGAGGGTGTTAAGGGATATAGTCTTCTCCATCCTAAAAATCATGAGTCATTTATTGAAAGGAGTGTCAAGTTTCATGAGGGCCCACTTGAACACAATCCTGGCACTTCAAACTCTTCGAAATTCTCACTAGAGATTGATTCTACTTCAAACAATGACATATATCCACCTCAATATCCTCCTGATGATGAGTATGACTCTTCTTCTTCTTCAAGTTCAAGAGATGAGAGTAGTGATGAGGATTATCCTCCTCCATCTCACACTCACACTACAGATGATGAGGACTCACCTCTTGATTCTCTAATCTCATATAATTCTAGTCCTATTTGGGTTAGATAGACACTTCAAAGTGTTTGGAAATGGGTTGGAAATCCATCAAATACAAGGTAGACATGATCATAATTTTAGGGGACATCACATGACTACTTGGCCATTGCCTCATATCCATAAACCTTTCATGAGGCATCTAGCATTCTAGAATGGGATTTTATTATGCAAGAAGAGTATAGTTCCCTAATCAAGAATAAAGAATGGGACTTGGTTCCTCTTCCCAAAGGAAGAAAATTGGTCTATTAAAAATGGGTTTAATGGTCCAAGTATGGTTTAGATGGGTCATTTGATACGTAAAAATATCATCTAGTTTCAAAGAGGTTTTCTCAAGTGCTTGGCATAGACTACACTAAGACATTTACTCCTATAGCCAAGATGACATCTATAAGACTCACTCTAGCCATCACAACCACACATCAGGGGGATCCTCACCAAATGGACGTAAAGAGTAATTTTATACATGGTGACCTCAAAGAATAGATATCTATGGAGAAACCATAAGGTTTTGTGGAAGATATCTCATTAGTCTATAGACTTAGGAAATCTATCTATGGACTCAAATAGGCCCCTCAAACATGGTACACCAAGATGGAATCTTTTCTCCTCATAGTCAAGTTCACTAGATGCCACTCATATTTTAATGTCTACATCTTATATAAGGATGATTTTTTATTTATCCTATTTCTATATGTGGATAACTTATTGATTACAAGGAGCTCATGATCATCCATCTCAGTAGTGAAAATTGTACTTTTAGATAGATATTCAATGATAGACATGGGATTATTGCATTAATTTCTTGGGATTAAAATCATTCAGTCAAATTTCAAGATAAATTTATCATAATCCAAGTATTATATTGATTTTTTTGTGAGGTTTAACATGGTTGATTATAATCCAACTCCTACTCCCTTCTTGTCTAGTGTGAAGCTTGAGGTTGATTATCCTACACCACTCATTGATGCAAATTCATATTAGTAACTTATGGGTAGTATTATCAATCTCCCACACACTAGACCTAACATATCCTATGTAGTTGGGTTGGTCTCCTAATTTATGTAGGAGCCACATGAGTTTCACTAAAAAGCAACAAAGTGGATTCTTCACTACATTTAGGGTTCGCACAACTATAGGATACACTATGGAGCAAGACTAGAGGTTAATTTGATTAGATACATAGATTCAAATTGGGTTGGAGATATTCAAATTTGAAAGTCCACTTTAGGCTACATTTTCTCACTTGGTTCAGGTATAATAAGTTGGTCAAGCAAGAAGAAGTATGTAATTGCTTTATCATCCACAAAGGTAAAATATAAAGGGGCTATCAATTCCACCACTGAAGAAATCTAGTTTTAGGGGATTCTCATTGAGTTTGGTGTCCAATTTCATAATCCAAAAATCATCTACTATGACAACCAAAGCACTATCTATATTTGAAAGAATATGGTTCTCCATCAAAGGACCAAGCACATAGAGATTCACATGTATTTCATCAGGGAGCTTATCAATGAGCAAGTCATTGATCTTTGATACTATCCAACATAAAAATAGACTATAGATATTCTAACCAAGCCCTTCATAGAGAGTAAATTTGTTTGTCTACAAGCTCTCATTAGGGTTAGGGATACTCTACCTTCTTCTTCCTCCTATGGAGGTTCATCACTATGTACTTAGGTACCTCATCAGGCTTTCAATGTCGGGACCCAATTCTCATCTCACTTAAGCTACACTTAGAGGGGGTGTTAGTGTAGTGATTTTTCTCATTGTGTTTTTCCTACATGGCCGTATGGCCATTCTATGTTAGTTAAGCTTCTTTAGGTTAGTTGTAAAGGGTCCATAGGCTAATTATATTTAATTTTAATTAGTTAATTAGGAAAATTAGGAGATTTATCATGTTGCTCTAATTTTACCTATATGTACCCCACTTTTCCTTTTTGTAAGTTTAATCAAATGCATTATTTTTCTTCTCTTGGAATTTTGGAGCTCTCTTTATAGGAATTGACATTGTTGCTTGAATGCTATTCAGAGATTTTGGCACACTCTTTCAATATTAGATGATGAATATATCCCAAATATTCCCCAATGAGATTGATTAGGATTGATGAGGATGATGGATGCTAGCATAAATGTTAGATTAGTGAGGATTGTAATTGTAAGATCTGATTAGAGGAAGGATAGATGCTTGGATTGAAAAATGAATTTATTGGGTAGATGATTGGATTTTCTATTTGATTAGATTATATTATTAGATAAATGATTTACTTAGATAGATTATGTGATTTTTTTGTTGATGTAATTAGATAGATGATTGGATTTAGATGTTGGATAGGGGTTTGTATATGGTTAGTTTAGATATATGATTTGATGTATATTTTGGGTAAGGATTTATATGATTGGATGTTTTTTAAGTGATGATTTTTGAGGATTTTATGTTACCATGATATTGAGCCATATGTATAATCAATCATGTTCTAATGTATCACTAGTCAATGTGCACCATGACATATGTGACCATGATGACGTATTTTCATAATTCATGTTACAATGATGAAAAATATACAAATATTAAAAAAAATACAAGTAGCACATAGTGAAAAGCACCATTGGTATAAAGGAACTAATATGACATGTTTGTTGTATGATATTGCACAAATGATTAAAAGATAAAATATCTACAAATATATTCAAAAAATACCTAACCAAAGACACTTAAATGAATAGGTGATAATAAGTAGATAAAAATTGATGAAAATATTAAACAAGTAACACATACAATGAACACACAAGTATTTACATGTGAATTATGTATTAATTTGGATGTAATGAGTGTCTTATCTATTGTCCTCATGAAAATAATTGAGGTGGTTGAGAAGACCATGATTTAATTGGTCTTGTTTGATTATACTCCTGGGCAATGACATATTTATAAGGTTATATTTGACAAGAATATGGACTAAAGGATATTCACAATGATTTGTTGGATAAGGGATATGGATTTTTGACAAGGATTTTGATTTTTGTGTGGACAATGATTTGGATTTTGGATAAGAATATATAAATTTTTCATAAGATGTAGGACAAGATGATTTGGATTTTTTTATGTTTTATTATTTTTAAATTTTTTAGATATTTTTATGATTTTATGTATGTATAAAAATGGGGGTTACTAGAAAATGGAAAACCCAAGCCTAATAACCAGGATAGGGAATGATATTAGATGGAATTATTCAAAAAGGATTAGGGACAATGGGGAATAGACCAAGGATATCCAAGTACTATTTCACATGGGAACCAAATGTCCATTCATCAAATTTCCACTTGAAAGACATGCCAAGATAATTCTAGAACATGTCTCAAGACTTATTCCACTTCCTTATTAAGCTCAAGATGGGAAGAATGGATGGACATAATAGGATGGAAAATTGGAAGACACATGATGTTTAGGATGGATTTAGATGTAGATGGATATTCTCCTAAGTGTCAAGTTACTTATGGATAATTAGTTATTATTCATGATGTTAGAAACTAGTTTTCATTACAGTACTTGCCTAAGAGGCCAAAAAACTAGTTTTCACCATTCGATGATTTTTTTGGATTTTTTTGATGGCATATAAATTTAATATAAGTTTATGTGATATGTGATACTATTCCCTTTGATATTTAGCTGATACTAGTTCTAGATATATTTACCACTAGGATCATTTTTTTGATGTAGGCTTCACTAATATCATTGCAGACCTTTTTATTGTTGATTCAACTTCCTCCAAACATCATAACTAGGTGTCTTCATAGCCATTAAAAAATATAATTCCACTAGAGAGGGTAAGTTATGATAAATATTGGGTTAAAGATATTATTTTATGGTAATTTATAGAATATGGATGGATGATAGAGTTGTTAAGGGAGGTATAAATTTCATGAGACTAGAAATTGGGACCAATAGTCACCCACACTAATGTTAATTCTAGATGTTCTAGTTGTGTTTTACACGACATTATTTTGGATGTTAAAAATATTTTTGAATATTATCTCAAGTGGACTAAAATATTTTTCTACTCCTTAAGCTTGAGATTTGTTGTGATCTAGATGATTTTGGGCTCATTGATTGTCTTGATATTGATTTCAATGATATATGTGTCAAGTGGTGCAAGGATGATTTGTTTATCTATTGGTGCCATGAAGAATTTTTCAACAACAAACTCTTATTGATTATATATATTTTATTGAATTTTATTTTCTAATAGTGACTCAAGGAGTTTTTCACTAAAGGACATTTATTTTTTATTAGTCTAATTATTTTAATTTTGATTATCCACTAGCATCTTAGAGAATTTTTCACTAGGGAATGCTGATTTTTATTTGGATGAGTATTTGATTTGATTTTATGGAAGGATTATTATGATTCCTAAAGATATTTTGTTGGATTAGATTTGATTTTGAGTCCTTTACTATGATTATATTATGGATGGCATCTTATATCCCCATGGGTTCTATAACTAATGTGTCACTATAGAGGAAGTTTGATGGTGTGTGATTATGTCAATCCTAATCGATGGTTATGGGAGATTGAATGTCAAGATAATGAAAATTATTGGTACTGTAAAAAGGATAAGGGATATATATATATATATATATATATATATATATATATATATATATATATATATATATTAGTAGCCTCTATGAGGATTATGGTACCTTGAATCATTTCATCAACATCATGTATCCTTTCATATATATATATATATATATATATATATATATATATATATATATATATATGAAAGGATACATGATGTTGATGAAATGATTCAAGGTACCATAATCCTCATAGAGGCTACTAAGAGGACATGTTTCAATGTCGATAAAAGCTTCCTTGAAAGCTTCCACAAGAATCATGGAATAATCATTGAGGTCACTATATTAATGACAAGAAGTTTGTAGCTGATTTTATGCACTTCTTATTTTGATGTATATGTTGATGATGTTTTTGATTGTGATGGTGATGTTATGATGTTTTTAATAGATGATGTTTGGATTTTGGCTATATAAAGGGCATATTGGATTGTATTTTAGATAATTGCCTTATTTAATTTTCACTTAGTGATGGAGGCTTTGGGATGAAGGGATTCTTATAAATGGGGGAATTTTAAAAATGGGTAAGATATATTTTTAGGTTGATGATGGGTTATTCAAAGATGATGTCCTAAAAAAGGGGTTCATCAAACATGGGTGGATTAAATATAGGCTATTCAAAGATAGGTGTGTGATCATAGAGAGGTTCCTCAAAGATGGGTTTATCGAAGATAGGTTTTTTGTATTGATATTAATTAAGAAATGGATGAGTTGATTGTGATGTGGAAGTAATCTTGTCATATCCTCTCCTTCTCACACTTAAGAATGGATGTATCTAATTCAATTTTGATTTTGATATTGCCATGGTCAATTATATCTTGGATGTAATTTTTTAATGTTAATCATATATTAATAAAATTCCATTATATTTTATGATATTGATAGTATTCACCCTATTTATATTAAGAGGGATTAGGTTTTTTATAATAAAGAGGTTTGGTGCATGGATATATGATCATAATTATTGTGGATAGTTGATAAAATATGGCTTCTAGGGGTTCAATGAGAAGAGTATATTCACTCTATTTGGAGGCATGTTTGGATATGGAAGCACTTGGATGACTCTTCCTAGAGAGGTGATGGAATGACATTCTAAGTTATTGTATTTATGAGGATTTTAGGTATAAATCAGTATTGAATATCTGATTTTGAAATAGGGGTGAAAGGATCGGTTTCCATTTTCTAGTGTGATGGCCAAGATTATAACTAGTAGATGGGAGGTCTAATTTGGATTGGATGGCATAGAAACTAGGATTAAGTTGGTTTTTATGTTGAAGGGTTTGAAAATTCCTACTTATGATATAAATTTTATTTATGGGATCAAAATTTGTGGGAATTTGTTCACCTAATTCTATGAGCCACAAAAAAATGACATCCTTGTTTTTAAAAATGTATAGTTCAAACTAGGTTATATACAAATCTATTTTTGGTGCCATGGATCAATATGGGAGAAAGAATGGATGTTGTGCTATGTTAGTCCCAATTGACATGTGTAGGAGATTGATTGAAAAAATTAGGGAAATGATGGTTGGATTAATTTTTTTTGTATTAGATTTAGATTTTGGATCATTTATTGTTCATATTTTTAAAGTGAGCTTTCTTAGATTGATTCACATTTTATTTTTGATTTGATTGTTCAAATTTGATATGAATATTTTGATGTGAGATAATTGGACTCAAATTGATTAGGATATGGTTAAAACTTTAATCTTGATGGATGACAAGCTTTCATAAACTTTAAGATTGATGTTTTATTAATAGATTAGGTATTTAGATGTAACCCTAGAAAATGATTTGATTAGATTAAGTATGTTGATTATATTTTGACTATCTTAAATGATTGGATTGATAATAGGTAGGGATTTATTGGTTGATTATGGTGCAAGTGATTCTTAATGATGTTGGATTGATTTTATGTAAGCTATCTCAAGTGGTGGGATAATTATAGATTTGATTTTTGTCAACTTTGGTTGAATAAATAAATGATGGATGATACAAAGTGGATGTGATTCTTGATAATATGTTCCAAACTTGATTTTGGAATTGGAATTAATAAATCTAAGATTAAATGGTTGGTTTTGATATATGATAGGGGATTGTATTGATGTGGATTAAGTAAATCTTGTGATTGGTTGGTTTGTTGAATTTGATTGGTAATGATTAAGTTGATTAATGTGGATGTGTTCAAGCTTGGACTAGGTATTATATATTAGATTGATTGATTTATTTTATGAGTTAATGATCAGATTGAACTTTGTTTAAGATGTTGACTTATTAGTGTTGGATAAGTAATATTAATCGATGTGTGTTTGGATCATAAGGTGTTTATGCCTTTATCATTTTTCAATTATCAATGCTGATGTTTGATTTATAAATGTTGATGTTAAAATTTTATTTAGGTTCTTTTTTGGTGTAGGGTATGAGGTATTTAAATAGTATAGGTCTTGACAACACTCAAATAAGATCAATCAAGACACAAAATCTTATTCTAGTAGATAATGGTATGCAATGCAGCTAGTAGCCCATGTATATACTTAGGAAAAGTGATGAATATATTGGTATCCCAACCATAAATACATGTTTGTATATCATGAGTCACATTTATAGATGTTTTTTACCCTATACTTAATGCTATTTATGGTTGATTGGTCTTAATCAAGATTTTACAAGGCTTTCTAGGTGCATCCCTTAAATACCTTAAGATACGTGGTCCCAATTCCATGTAAGGATGTTGTCTAACACCTAGGTATTAGAGTGTGACCTCCTTATTTCATATAACCCTTTATGGGAAAATCTATGTAGATTTACAATAGTTGTCCTTGTATTTTATACTCCATTAGAACATGAAGTGTGTATTTGTGTATGGTGATGAAATCCACATCACAAACCACCTAAAGACTATGAAAAGTGTGTTGGGATGAATTTGATATCACCTTTCCCCTATAAAAATAAGATAAGGAGGTTTTTTGTTTTAAATCACCAAGGTCTCCCTATGAGTGCGAGGGGAGAGCAAAAGCAATCTTGCCTTGGGTGGAAAACACACACACACACACATAAATATGTATACATAATATTTTAAGCATAAACAAGGCAACTTCGATTTATGTTGATCCCTAAGGTCACCCCATGGGTACAAAAGGATAACATACATAATTATTCTGATTAAACAAGATTAACTTGATTAGTTGATTAAATGATTAAAATTTACCAAATGGAATACAAAAATTGGTTTAAATGATTACTTGACTACTAATTTATTTTAAAAATGCACCTACAAAATAGAACATTAGTAGTTTGATTCATGATCTTGAGGGGCAACCTAAAAAAATAACATTAGTAGTTTTGAGGGTTTTGGTATTCAGTGTTCATGTACCTATAAGTTAGACCAAAAAAATTATCCTATTTGTATGACTTTCCATTTTTTGAAAATAAAAATTGACAAATTCTTTGGAAAAAAAAAAAAAACACTTTGATATGGTTTGCCTCTTCTCACTATTAGAATTGAAGTATAAAAAGAGCTTTTTTAATTTGTTTTTGTTTTAAAAATATGATTATATTGATTCCATTCCATTTATAGTGCAATTTATTTTTATTTTTATATCAATTGATGTAGTATTTAATTTTTATAACTAGATTAATGATTTTTTATATTATTTATTGGTTAGAATGACACCAGAACAATTCTCACATAAAACATTAAAATAATTTCTTTTAATAAAATATAAACAACTATTGTCAAAAAAAAAAAACTTAAATACCTCCTAACATAGAAAATGTGGTTTATTATACCATGAATTTTAAATAACTTGCCACTAATCCAACATGAATTATGGTCTCACTTTTCTAA
>JARHVA010001538.1:2887500-2967500 GCA_037957365.1 Torreya grandis | reverse complement strand
TTATTGCTAGATCTGTTTCAAATAATGCCAATGTTGGAAGGATTATTCATCAAATAAGATCCAAAACCATATTTAATGTAGACTCTTCACCTTTATCATAGTATTAGAATACATCCCCAGGCTAAGGGAATAGAGGATTCTACTGTTTGGGTAATGTAGTAAATATTGATCCTTGTGGTAAAAATATGATGACTTGATTAGAGAAAATACATGTATCACACATACATAACCATTTATTTTTAAGGTATCTAGTTAATTTTTATAATATGGCATTGTAATAAATTATATATAGTATAGAGAAGAGTTGAAGTATGATAGAGAAGAGTATAAAGAGGTTACAAAGTAGAGTAACCTTTATATTAGAATAGTAAATAATGGAGTTAGGGTAAAGATCATGGAGATATATAATAGAGAAATATGTGGAAATTTTAATCATATTTTTTTACTATATTGATATAAATAAAGAAAATTTAGAGTATGAATTATTGGGTATTATGTACTGATTACTATGAATGAGCACACCTATTTATTTTTGTTTATGATTGCATAAGAAAACTAATTATAATTAATACTAACCATTACATCACATTATTTTTAATTGAATTTAACATAAAACATATGAAACCAAAGATTTATATTTCATTTCAACATTTGTTGGCATCAAACAAACTTCAATTCACTAATGTCTAGAGGAAGATATCCATTGGAGTTTTGGAAACCAACATTAACATTAATTAAAGACTAGCGGGAAAAGATACTAAAAATAATTCACTCTGAGAATAAAAAAATAGGTTAATATTTACCTAAATAAAAATCATCCTTATTTATATCCAAATAATAATAATAATTATGAGTCACATTTGTACAAAATCTATGGCTTTGGATATTGAGGCAAGCATAACATACAAAAGGTTATAGAGTTCACATTAAAAAAATATATAAAATAGACTATGAAAAATATTAAGTCACTCAAAAATATTTAAAACCCTTTTTCCTATGCTATTGATTATTGGTTCATGACTACATTTGATTTCTTCTTGATAGTTTGGGTTATCTAGGGTTGGACAAGCTTTGAAGCCAATAAAGGTGAATTTATTGAAGGAGAAAGATTTTTTTTTAATAGGGTACCACTCCTAAAATAAAATATATTTATGGATTAAGGGTTAATAAAATAATGCAAATAGTTCCATTAGGGGATAAGAACCCAAGGGATGGTAAGCAAAAATAATGGACATCCTCAAAAGATGTGACCAATCGATATATCTGGTCTAAATAGATTGGGTAGGTTAAATAAGATGTAGGGGTTATAAAGATAAGTATAAATAAAATATAAAGTTAATTAAGAAGTGATGATATATTAGTAAGTGGATAAATTAAATAATTTAGAATAAAATGGTGAATGAAGAGATGAGAAAATAAATTGAATGTGAGAAAATTAAGTAAAATATAGGAAGGAAATGTAAAAGAAAAAGAGAGAATAAATAATGTTAAAAATAAATAAGATAATAGATGAGACTAATATATAATCTACCATCATAAATAATCACATTATATATATATATATATATATATATATATATATATATATATATATATATATATATATATATATATATATATATATATATATATATATATCCCTCTACCAAAAATAGACAAGTTAGTATTAATATCATTAGAAGGCATAGACGAAGCTAGTGAGAGAAGTAGAATAGAATAAATTATTGGAGGTTTGTTAATGATGTATCCAAGGTAACCAAGGATGTGGATGAGGTTTAATGTGTGCTATAATGACAATTATAAAGTGTGATTCAATTTTCCTACATGATTCTTTAGTGTTTGACTTGGGTAGGCAATTGATGGATGGTATTGATGGTATGAACATGTTGCAGAGACCCTATGTGATGTTATGAGTGCTTATAATTATTATGGAAGTGAATGAAATTCATCATAATATTAATATGAACGTATAAGATCAAGTAGTCATCTTGACAGATAAGGATAAGTGATCATATTGATAGTTTGGAGAATATATGGCATATGTGCAGATCAATAAGGACAAAGAAGAGGTTATGACGCATACATATATAGATGTCTTGATAAAGTTCTATTGTGTCATTTTATATTTTAGAATGAGAAATATGAATATTATAGATTAAGATAATCTATATTATCACTAAACATCATGAAGATATGAGTGATCTAGAAACTTTGTGCATTTATTTTAGACACTCAAAAAGTCAACCAAGGTCAAAGGATTTCAAGGAGATGTTGTCTATAGTGCTAATAAGGTACCCTAAATATTTGGAATATTTAAGTGTTTTATATCTCAATTTGTAAACCTTAAAATTTTATCTTTCATACCATGATATGGGAAAGACCGTCAAGTTTAATTATGTTGAAGTCCAAGGTCAAATAGTCTAAAAAAATCTAATGGTGAGCGTTAATCAGATCAAGATATAACAATAAGCATTAAATCTAACCAAATAAGTATCTAATAGAGCACATGATCTTATAAGTAATGATACAATGGTGCATATTTATTCAATATGTCAAATAATGCTTAGAATATGTGTGATGCTGCCAAGTGGTGGAAGTTTATTGGAGTCAACTAGTCAATATGCACAGAAGGCACATAGAGCTACCAAATAACATGATCATAGAAGAGAGGATCTTAGATCAATAGTAAGCATTGTAAGATAAAGACTAGGATAATCTAAGGATATCAATGTAGAAATTTTTTCCAAAGGTTCCAGGGAACATGAGATGAGGATAAAGTGCTTGATGTTTAACATTTACTTAGTGACCATTGGAATTTGAATATTCAAATTAATGAGGGACAACTAGTGCTTAGTTTTTATAATATATCTTTTGATCCAAGATGAATTTATTGACGAAATAAAAATAAAATTTATAAAGGAATTCAAGGCACATCCATAGAGTCTAGTTATAAGGTTTTATTATTTGTACAATCAAATATATTGAGCTTCAAAGTTGATTATGTGTTTGACCACGGTCTGTAAGTGATTTGAGAAGGGTAATTGAAGTGTTTTTGATAGTTTCCTGATGTTTCAATATGAAATAAATATTATAGAGTGATTTATACTCCACAATAACAATTTTTATGAATTTTTTAGGTTTGACCAATCCATCTTTAGTGAGAACAAATGATTAGAAGTTGATTGTGTTTGTTGAATGTAGTGGCAGTTTGAGTGACCATCTTGCAGAGGTAATTTGAAGGTGTTGTAATCAAAATTAAAGAAACAAATGAGTATGAATATGTTATATAAGTATTAAAGGAATATTATAAAGTATTATATGTCACTATATACCCTTGATCAGTTATGGAGAGTCAAAATAGCTTGACTATAATTTTACTGTGTGTGACCAATCTAAGTGGTCATTCTAAGAGAGTTAAATTAAGTACTTAGATTCTATGTTAAAGTATATAAATAAAATGGAGTTGTATTGTATGTCTTTAAGTTTTAATAAATGTGATATAATCATATTTATATGTTAAATATTTATGTGTTTGCTTCAAAAGTTTGAGACCTTATTTTCTGTATATGAAGACTTTAAGAGCAAGGAGACCTAATTGGTAGGTTTTATAGTTGAGATATTGTTATAATAGGAATGGACCCATGATGGAGTAATAAATAGGATGTTGGAGATAAATTTTATGTGTTTGAATCATGGGTAAAGGGTGAAGTTTGTCTAAGTAATCTCACATGTAACATGTGAGTATGAAGGTCTAATTATTTTAGGTCTCACCAAGACATAATGGTGGCTTAGGGATAATGAGGTAATGAAAAACCTATGAATAGTGTGGTGATCACATTTAACATGTATATGGACCTATGTTAATTTTTTTTCAAATATGTAAAGCATATTGGCCAACCAAGATGGGTAAAAGGAAGAGACTGGAATAAGTACAAGGTATAATTAGATTAATTATGTTGGATGTGTATGTACAAAGCTAAGGATGGAGAAAACTTTTAAAATAGAAGGTAAAAGTAATTTAGGACCAATAGATAATTAATAATATCATTCATTCCTATATGATCAAGGTGATGAAGGTGAACACATCGTTCATTGGAACTAATGAGCCTAAAAGAGACAGATTAAGCAAGTAATCCCTAGAGACTGATTGAGTGATTGTGCTTAGTGGATGAATTTAAGATTAGAGTAGGTTGAGTATTGTGTGAATGACATAAATTTTATGTTTCTAATTTTTTGATAGAGTTTTTATAGGTTTTATAATTGTGTATGCACTAAAAAGTGAAGAGTGATCCAAAAGGATGTTTTAGATGCATTGCTTATGTGTGCAAGTTTGTGAGAGTTTAAATAGGAAAGAGAGTAAGTAAGAGAAGTCTATCATCAAGTGTATAAGATATCAAATCAGAGGTAAATATTAGATTGAGGTAGTAGGGCTGGTACTTGGTTTCCTAGGGGGTTGGTTCCTCCTTGTGAATGTGTGTCTCACTAAATTAAGGGATGGTTGTTCCTTGATTAGTTGGTACTCATGTAAATGTTGAAACTTGTATTTATAGTACTATAGTCCATCTTGTAGTTTTCAATGGGTTTTATCTCGAAGAAGGTTTCCCATGTATATCATGTGTTATGTGCTTGATTTTGATATATCTTCCTTGTTCATTGTAATGTTTAATTTGTATGCATCACAATTATATGTGTTGAATGTTTTAGAGTTGGGAATTAAATTATATTATCTAGCATCATTGATTCACCCCCCCTCTCAGTGATTTTACTTATAACAATTAGTATCATATCAGGACCTTCATTACAATTTTAAAAACTTGAAGGTGATCTAAGTTACAATATGGGTAAAAAATAAAGTTATTCAAAAGAAAAGAACATCATGGATGATGAAGAAGTTTGCCATGACAATGGAAAAGAAGTGTTTTATGATAGAGAGGAAGAAGAAGTTTATATAGAAGTTGAGCACATGGGTTCACTTGGTGAAATATATGATCAAAAGAAGAGGAATCATAAAATGAGGAATATGATCAAAGGTCTTGAAGCACAAGTCGAGTCTCTTGAAGGGAGTTTGTCAAGAAAATCCATGAGAGAGGAAAATACAAATCAATAACTGATCAAGTATATGTAAGAGAAAGCATGAGGATTGAAGGATGACGTGTATAAAGAAGCTAAGGAGGATAAGGAGACCATCACAGATCTCAAAATTAAATTAAAGGTTGCAAGTTCAAGCATGAGAGCTAAAGAAGATGAATGTGTTCAATTGAAGGCTAATCTTGTTTCCCTAAAGGATGAGCATGAAAAGTTCATAATTAGAATAGTCAAGATTGAAGAATAATAAAAGAGATCTGAATAAGGTAAAAAGGATGGTAACATGAAACACAAGTCAAATCAATTCAAATTAAAAATGAAGAAGTGAATCAGACAACTAATTTATTCAAGGTATGCCAAATATCTTATGTGCCATTGTTTTGTTTGTAATCTTGCTAGTCATAGGGCAAAGGACTATTTAAGGAGAAGAAATTAGTCAAAGGGAGATCACTTACATATTCAAACAAAAGGTATGCAAGACATTATTTTCTATAGTTTTTTAGGAGTTGGTCACATTTCTAGGTTCTGCAATCAAAGACCATCAAGTCAAGATAAGTTCAATTAGGATCCTAGAATGCAAGAAAGAAGACAAACTAGATAGATCAATGTAATGAGATATTCATCCCAAAGTCATTGTCATGCATGCAGTCAGTCTGGCCACATTGATAGAGAATGAAAGGGGAGAAGAAATTAGTCAAAAAAAAGATTACAATCATCATCAAGAAAAAGGTATGAATGATCTTTCAATTTTTAGATGTCATAGAATTGGTCACATTGCTAGGTATTTCAAGAATAGGTTGAATGAGTTCTCAAATAAAAATAAGGTGTATGGAGATCCTAGTGTGTAAGGAAGAGGTAAAAAATGGTCAATCCTATTTTGTTTACTATCTTACATAACATTATCGATTGGTTTGAATCTATCTATTACCAATTGATCCTTCTTTCCATAAAGTTTTTAACCTATTTCCTTCATCATAAAATTCATGTTTGATGATAATCGAAAATTAAATCAAACAAACATGATGAGTTTTACCAACCCTAATAGGTTTCATAAGACATAACTTGTGGCACCCACCATGGATGAAAATAATGTCCATGTTTCCACTTGCACTACAAATTGTGGGAATCATCATCCTTAATACATAATCCTTTTCTCTCTCTAAAAGATGAGCATGATTTAAATTACACAACTAAAATGCTCTTCTTCATCAATGAATTCCCTAAACATAGAGGAAAAGACCCTTCAACCATTTCTAATCTCATGATGGGTCCTCATTTAGGAGAACCCCTTTCACCCTCCCCTACCTTTTCTCATGGATTTGGAGGAACTAATTTCTTTGCATCTCAACATTTTCCCTTAAATTATGTCTCCTTCACACACCATGACATCATTATACACTTGACTATGTCTCAAATTTTTTTTCACTTATCTATTTTACATGAATCATTATATTAGGCTTTATGTGTTTTATGTGGTTTCATTTACTTTCACCTTTTGTATGAATTTTCATCATTATTTTCATGAATGCACACTTATGATTATGAGTTAACTTCTTTCATAGATTATTTTTCTTTTACAATGATTGTTTGATATCCTATCTCACTCAAAAATTAGATAATTATTATTATGACTTGGTTATACAACCTTGACTCCCTTAATATTCTATCTTTACCATGTGATCAGTTAGTAAAAAATATTTCTCATTGTACTACTACCATATATAGATCTATTGTGAATATCCTTTCTTGATTTATTTTCCATTCACATACTAAGCATACATATGGTTGAAATTTTAGGTTACATACTAGTTCATAGGAAAGCCTAAGTGTTTACTTAGTCATATATTTGGTTACTTAGCCTCTTTTAAACCAAAGTCTAAATCTCATTCGTGTGTATCACTTATATTACTCATGTTGGTTATTCCAAATCCATATGGAGGAGGAATCATAAAAGCTATAGAAAAGTTAAAATCTAAATCATTTAAATAAAAGTCAATTATTTAAAGGCAACATACAAATTCAAAAGTCTAATCACACAAAAAAAACTTGACTCTTAACACATATCCTACTCCTAATCAAAGATCAAACTCTATAGTTGGCCTCATGATAGAGCCAAGGTCCATTAGGGTGTGGTAGGCTAGTAGATTGGGATAGGAGAATAAAAAAATCTATAAGTTCTACCTAATTTATCACACAACTACCCAATATTTGTAGTAGACTGATGGCTCTATAAGAGGTCCTGAGGAATGGGGAACATGTTTTGGGAAGGTAATTCCATTTTAATTTTCTTATTCATACAACCTTCATGACTTGATATTAGTATATCACCTATATTAATATACATATTTATGTTTATTGTGAGAAGGTATCCATTGTATTTTGATGGTTACTCGACTCTTAGTGTCTCTCCTTTGAAACTAGTATGCCTCATGTTTACTAACATCTTCTCATAGATTCCTATGTCATGCTTTTTACATTTCCTCTTTTATTACAAAAATCCTAATATTCCCATTTGATAAATATTTTTTCGTTAACTGATCATTCCCCCTAGGGTTTCCCTTTGTGAGTTATAGTGTAAGACCATGTATAGGACTAGGCTCTCAAAAATTACCATAATAAAACATTTTATTATTTTTTACCTTTATTACCATTCACCTCATTGGTGTTCCCATTGTGATATTTAGTGTAAGACCATGGATAGGACCATGATCTCCTCATTAATTACCATATTCAAACATATTTTAATTATTCCCATAGTTTTTTCCACCTCATTTGTGTTCCCTTTATGAGTTGTAGTGTAAGACCATGGGTAGGTCCAGGCCCTCCTCACAAAATATTCCAATACCTAGTTCATACTATAACCAGGTCACAGCAAATTAAATGCTTCAAATTTGAGATAATTTGTGTTTTTATGATTTACACGTCATTAACATACTTCCCATATTGATTTAATATGTTTTATGCTTAATTCATAAGCACTTCACTTTTATCTTCTTATTCTCCAATTGCATGTATGTTTACAAATATTTTATTAAATTTATCATACTTCCTAGCTTGATATAGTATGATTGACTGACTTTATGGTTTTTTTTTTTAATACTATAGATTTTCTTATGTATTCCATTTTATTACAAATTTTCATACTTACCAACAAGATATAGTATGATTTTCTTTTTTTATTTGGTGAAAATTTTGTTACATGGTTGGAAAATATTTATTACCCTTTTTACCATATTTGGTTTATTATACTTATTCATCTTTTGTTTTTACCCATTTTCCATCATGATATAGTGTGTATTACATTTGTTTTGATTAATTATACTTTTCCAAATCATTTTTGTCTTTTATTTTTAACCATGCATGTGTATCAAATAATGCTATAAAATAAAAGATGCATCACATATTTCTCATATCATATACAACAAAAGCAAAATACATGTGCTAGAAAGGAAATATATCCATACATCCACATATAAATACATGTACAAATCATAGTTAAATGAAATGTCCATATCAATATCAATATCAATATATATATATATATATATATATATATATATATATACATATACATATACATATGTGTGTGTGTGTGTATTTATATATATGTATATATATATATATATATATATATATATATATATATATGTATATATATATACATACATACATACATATATATATATACACACACACATACATACATACATACATATATATATATACACACACACACACACACACACACATATATGTATATATGTATATATATATATGTATGTATGTATGTATACATATATATATATATATATACATATATATATATGTATATATGTATATACATATATACACATATATATATACATATATGCATATATACATATATGTATATATATACATATATATGTATATGTATACATATATATATACATATGTATATATATATATATACATATGTATATATATACATATATACATATATACATATATATATATATATATGTATGTATATATGTATATATATACATATGTATATACACACACACACATATACATAATATACATATATATATATATATATATATATATACATATGTATATATACATATACATATATACATACACATATATACATACATATATATATATATATATATACATATATATATATATACATATATATCATGATTTTTATATAATACAAGTACAAAATCCAATAGATATAGCTCCAAGGTTGTGCTCCATCTTGTCTATCTTGTGGCCTAGCCATGCTACCCATCGATGCCTATGATTGGACCCTTTGAATGGTGCACGATAAAAAGGCAGTCCCAGATCTCAAGCCAAAAACTTGACCTTATAAGCTGGCCACCTAGGCTTGTACCTATCCTAGCTATATATTAGTCTCCATGTGTGTGGCTTGCTCGCATACTAAAGCCTGCTAGGACTAAGATTCTTTATCTCTTACCCTTAAGAGTGGATAAAAACCATCACCTTGTGCCTATAGCTATTGTGTAGACTCTCCCACTAGTCTAAATTAGTTAACATGAGTTGGAGCAAATGGTACCATAGGATCAACTAGAGTGGTAGAGTCATAATGTGATAGAATCCCATCTAAAATAGCATGGTGTGTAGCTATAATCAAGGTTTCCCATCTAATCTCATCTATAGAAAAAGTATATGTAAAATCATAAACCAAAATATAAATCACATCTCATGTATATATCTCAAATCATATATCTATCATAAACCAATTTGCAACTAGTGTTCTATATCAAAAACTAAAACTAAATCAAAACATCTCTTCTTAGTGCCGGTATCACTGACCAAAGTCTCCCCATATACTTACTCATTGAACACCTCCTATGTCAACTAACTCTACACCAATGCAAAATTGAGAGTCACCACATGATCCTATTATGTCCCCCTCCTTAGTGGATTATCTATAGACTAATTATGACATAAATTTATTGTAGGATATCCATGTATGATAGCCAATACCTTTATATCTTCTCATCGATGGTATCTCCATATCCAATAAGATCAAAGAGGTTATTATCACCTTTTTTATGGTACCTAATATGTTCCTACATCTTCTACATCCACATCCATGGTATCTTCTCCTCTAGGCCTTGATGTAACCTATTTTTTTACCATACTAACCCATGGTCTCACTCACTGAGGCCTAATCAGAGGTATCTCAATGGGTACCCCTACACTTCCTCTTCCTCTCAACTCTATATCATTTCATGCCCAATAAGAAGACACTAATAGGGGTTTTGATTGATGTGGTATCCCCAACTATCTAGGTACATTATCCACTAGATGAGGCTCTACCCATGAAGTATAGTGGCCCATGATCTACACACATGATAAAATAATAAACATAGTGGCCCAATTTAGCCATATGGAAACAATGTGAGTATAAGTATACCACATAATGTACCCTCATGTAATAATACACAAAGATATAACATGGGACATGACACATACTACATGGTCCTGCCTCCACCTAATAACTTGAGGTAACTTATCATCAAATACATGAGGAAACCTAACCAGTCGGTACATGAGGAATCTCTCATTTATCCACATGATCAATAGAATAATATGACCCATTGAAATATTCCCCTAGGTTATCATCCCATACATATCATATATGAGCTATACCCAAATGATAGAACCAAGATCATATAAGGCACCCTAATCCAAGATAAAATGACATAAGGATATCATGTATAGTGGTAAATTTCCATCTAACTTGTGGCATATAAATCATTATATCATAATACTTATCATGAACTTTATATATATATAATGTTCATGAGAATATATATAGAATATCCATGAGATAAACATCAAATAAACTAACACATAGACCAAGATATATCATATCCAAGCATGTTGTCCATTGGGTTAAGGATCATATCTCATCTTCTGACTCTAGTGTATCACATATCACCAATTCTTATAAATAATAAGTATAAGCAAGGCATGGACATCCTACAAGGTGATAACCACCTCTAAAGTATCCCCCTCTATTTACCATTTAAAAGTGTTGGTCAATCATTCCCATACTCCTAAGAACATGAAAATTAGATCAATACTTAATGGGATCTTTCTCATCTCCATGATGCCTCCAAAACCTAAGGCAACCAACCAAGCTCTATCCACATTTGAGAAATGTTATAATAAATTTGGTATCTAGGACACATCCACCAAATGAAAAAATATTTGTCATCTCTAAAAAATATCAAATAAATAATGTATTAGCTATTGGTGTCATAATAAAAAAATACATTCTTAAATGTTCTCAAAAAACTATAAATTAACTACTTCATTAGTTGGTTTCTATTATTTCCCCTCTTCCTACATAATTGGCCTATTTAATACTAAATTGGCCTTGTCACATTTTTGAAATACTATTCTAGCCTTATATTACATAGTTGGCCCATTCTTATAGACATAATCAACATTTTTAATACTAAATCAGCCCTTTCCTAGTTTTAGCATACTACATCGACCTTCTGCTACACAATCAACCTCATTCAAAAAACTATATTGGCCATATAGTAAAAACTACATCAGCCAAAAGGTACTATGTCATCAATTTCACTATTTCCTAATGGACCAACCCTCTGCTATGTAATGAAACATCTCTAGAGATATTACATCAACTCACTACTACATAATCAACCCCTTATATTTCTCTCACCTTACAAAATGAATCAATAAGGTCGACTTTGTTCTTATTCTATGGTGATTTTTTGATAATTTACCATAAATGGATTAGGCATTTATTGGTTTGATCTTTTCATACCTAATACCCCATTTTACCCCTAGTCTACCTAAAATGTTCCCAGGGTCAGTTTTGATGTCCACATTTCACCTAACATATAATTTTATATATTGAGCTTAAGTTTAATTAAAATTTATCAATAATTTAAAATTAATGTTTTCCTTAATTTTGCTACACTTGTTTTAGGTAATATACATCCTATGCATTTTAGTTATTGTTTCCTCACCATGGTTGCTCTCTAGGCTCAAACTAGGTCTCTCAAAGCAATATTTTCTCAAAATATTAAAATAACAAATGAATTAGTTTTCAACCATAACTTTGTTTCTACTAGCTTTGTTTTCTAACCTCAAGATGTTTTAGAACCCTGACATTATAGACAATTTTCACATATTAAATGTATATTTTTCAAAAAATTCATGTTTTCACTAATTTCTATAGGTTTGACTAATTTTAGCTGCATTAGACACCTTCACATTTCTTTCACTTCCTTCACCTTCTACAACACTAAGGTAATTAAAGGTATGTATTTTTCAATTCTATCATTTCATTTATCTTATTCACTTCTTATTTCAATTTATTTAGCTTCAATATTATGTTTTTTTAGGTTCTTTTCCCAAAGCACCATCCCATGTTACACCTACATGACACATGATGAGCTTCGAGTGGGGCATATGTATACACATAATATTTTTAAACTTTATTAATTACTGATGCTTCCTCTCTTGTAGGAACCCATCAAGTATCAATCTCTCTAAGTGCATGTCTTAAAGGGTGTACATGGAAAGGGGTGAGTGGACCATTGGAGCTTCACAAGATTATTGTCCCCTATACCACCAATTTCAAACTACACAAATATATCATATACATTCCCTAAGATTTGAATCATTCCTTACACACTCATAAAATTAATTAACTACCTTAAATAGACCATATCTAATCCAAAACATATTTTTAATATTTATGGATCAATGTTAACTTGGGTTGACCCTGTACTTAAAACATACTAGCACATTACAGGTCTCAGTCAGCCTTGGCTAACCTTGACTATGACCTAACTTGATTTTATGAATTAACAATATAGATTCAATTAAGCTAACACTATTAGCTAAACTTTCATAAGGGTTTAGGGTTAGATCCAACTATATATACACATCCTTTTCTCTATTTATAAAGAGATAATAAGCAGAACATCATATATTATGCATCTATTTATTTACCATTGTACTTAAGGATCAATGCATATGAATTCAATACTACACTCGGAGATATGAATCTTGTCTTGTGGATAGTTCTTTTGGATACCTAGAGAAGTCATGTAGCCTAGATATGAACAATCCTTTTTATCTTTATGTACCAAAATAACCTCTTATAAATCACCTTTTCCAAGGGAGAGATTGAGGCTCGATGGGTTTATCTTCAAATGTAATATTGTTAATTTTTTTCCTCATTAAAGTAGATAAATTTGCATTTGTTAGATTAAATACTTCTCTCTCCATGCATTAGTATTTCCTCTATATTATCTTAAGTAGAGATATTATATACATGTTTACTTTTATTTTTATTACCCACACTTTATTCCATAAGCTTTATTGAGCACTAGGTTAGATTTTAGTTTACTTTGTATTCACTTTGTGAATATAGAAAACATAGGACCTAGCTAGGGATATTTCATGGTGTTTCTTGACTAGAGAATTTGGAACATGATATAGTGATACTATTTTGGTAATGGAACCCTTGGTTAGTTCTAATAGATCCATCTTGGTCATGACCCCTATTGTCTAAATGTACCAACAAGTGAAAGGGTAAGTGTGAATTATATTTTCTGAGATAAGATTGATTTGTATATCATCTTCACTTCCCCTTGTATATAGGATATGTCTATGTTAATTTAGAGAAAATTTTAAGGTTACACATGAATAAGTAGAAAATAAATTATATAAATTAATTAAATTCTCAAGAGATGGAAAGTAGTTTGTATAAGTATAGTGAAGTTAGAGTGAAGGAAATAACTACTAGGGACCATATAAATCAAGAGTTATCAAGTTAGATGAATGTTGTGAATGCCCAAAAGGACAAATAGGGCACATTATTGGTTCAAAAAAAGGAAAAATGCACTCCTATGAGGAAGTTGAAATATTAAGAGGGTAATCCCTAAATGAATATAAGATAAGAGGAGTTGATTATAATCCACTAGATGAGGAAGTGGAATGTATAAAGACTATATAATAATCGGTCATGAACCTTATTGAAATTAAAACCCATGTGCATGTTCATGTTATAGAAAACTTGTTTAAGATAATGTAGATCTATAAGGAGTGAAATAGTCTATCGAGGAAGAAAATTATAATTTTATGTTAAGTAAAATTATATCTCATGCACCAATGAATTTTTGAGCAAATAGTGATAATGCCACACATGGATGATAAGATAGTGATAATAATATGAATTTGTTAGAGAGAATATTCCTTATAATACCAAAAATATGGATTAAAAGTCTAGTGGTTAATAAAAAATTTCTAATTTTAATTCATGTTTTGTTTCACAAGTAGATTCAACTCAATGAGTCATGATCCAAACAACATTGGTGGAGATGCTACATGTGTAAAAAAATTTATATCAAATGTTGTAACTTTTGTGTAAGTACCAACACAAAAAACACCACAAAAAATGTATTTTATAATATGCATATGAAGTTTCAAGAGTACATAAACATAGATGTTTCCTCATGGAATGAACTCACAAGTGTGAAATTTCCTCAAAAGTAAGGGGAGTGATAATTATAAAAAGGAAAGCACATCAATTTTTGATGAAATAATAAGATCATGCACATACTTGGTATTATATTTTTAATCCTAACTAGGGCATGATGGTGTATTTTTATGTACTAAAGGTCATTTTTCTAAAGGAGTTTCAGATTCATGGATTTGAACACCATAGTATCATTGAGCTCAAGTATATCAATCATGATGTGTCTAAAAATGTATGAGATTATGATACTTATAATAAGAGGTTTTTTTATAATATATATTATTATATCCATACATTTAAACATGTGAAATGGTTTGTGCAAGTAATTATATCACCATTTATAAGGATTTTGGTAATGAATACCTTCATAGATTCATGAGAGGTGTTAGAGACTTCATTGGGGATGAAAGTGTTATAATGTTTGATACATTAACTAGTCCATTTTTGGAGGCCTAAGGTTTAAATATTTCTAATAATTTTTATAATTTAAATCTAAGTTCTTTGGAAGATGCAAAAAGAGGCTTGTAGTGTATATCTTTAAAAATAGTGTTTAAGGTTTGTTTATTTTGATTTTATCTACCAATGACATACAATAAAACACATAGCTAATTGAATATTGATTTATATATAAAAAATATACATAATATAAATATAAAATATAGTAAAATAAAATGATATATAAATATTTAATTTAAATGGAATGCACAAAACCTAGTTTGGATATGATTTATGTTGGCTGTGTAGGTGGATCACTGATGTAGAATTGAATGGGATGTTATGTGAACTATGTTGCATCCAAAAACAATAGTATATGATTTATTTGGAAAATAATTATAGATATGTATATTGGTTCACTAAATCCACACCCTAATTGATTGTGAAAGTTATTTTCCTAGAGGGCTGATGTGGTTGTTAGATATGGTTGATTGATTAATTGTAGGAGCTGATTTGACATGTGGAAGACTTGTAACATCAAAATTTTAGTTCTTAAACATACACCAAACATAAATCACATACTAAAATTAGGGATTTTATAAATATAAAAAAATGATCTATCCTTATAAAATTCCATGTAATCTGAGTGATGCTTACATATCCAAAAAGGGTCTCATGTTGATGCAGTTCTTCCTCATAAATGAGTGTGTGAATATTGATATTTTCTATATGAATGAAACTAGATAAATTAAATTAAAGTATTGAAAATTAGTATCAATAAATTAAAATAAAATATATTTATACTTCACCTATGACTATTTTAATAAATCAAAATTCAAATTGGAAATATTACTACCCTTTTGCTTAATGCGTAGTAGAATTTTCAAGTGATTGTTAGATGATATTTTGAATGATCTTGATGTGATTATATAGATAAATATTTCAAATATTTATGTTAACATACCTTCAAAAAAATTTATGATATTTAATATGAAACTTATTGAATATTAAACGTTACCTTTGAAGTACATGGGACAAGGTCACTCTAGTGGAAAAAGCTAGACTACAACCCTATCTTCCTAGTATGGCCTTATCCTAGAAGGATACAGATTTTTGGTATTTGGCTAACATGAATCTATAAGTATAATAGGGATTATTTATTTATGTTTTTATTATTTTAAATTAAATAATTATAATATTAAAAACTCTCATAGATATTATAAGTGAATGGAATGGTGAATAGACCAAGAAAGATAAGGATGTCAAGACTAAACATTGTCAAGAACTTTAATGATTAAGTTGAGTGTCTATATTTGCCTCCACCCTATCCCCCCAAATTTTGATCCCCAATTATTAATAATTATTGAATATTTATTTTGGAAGACACATCAATGTAAAAATCTATAAAAATGTTACTATAAGTAGTTACTATCCATATTTGAAAATTAAAAATTTGAAACTCAAAATTTGAAATTTAAAAAGAAAGCAAAGAAAGAATACATCTAAAATAGTATAAATATAATTATCCTATAAATTGAAAATGGAAAAGTGCATGTGCCCCCTTATTGATGAATTTGTATAAATGTTGAACTTGTGGTGAGTTGAGAGTGATCAAGTCTCAATTTGAAAATTGGTGAATTTCATTGAGTAGTAAATATTGTATGCTCTAACTATAATCTAAATATGTAGAGTGATTTTTGTATAATATTTCAAGGGACAATTCTACCAAATATAGCTCACTACATTTCACCATAGGCATTGAGTGTCACTAGACTCAAATTATGTAGGTGAAGAGGGTAAAACCACCAAACGATGCTCGTTAAAGTGTAACTATATATGTTGAGTGTCAATAAACTCTAACGTGGCCCACTCGAAAAATGAGATGAGTCACACTGTGATAGATGAATCTATATTATATTTGAATTTTTTTTACATTTAAAACTTTTGAAATTTCAAAGAAGTGAAATTTGAATTTATAATGTAGAACATGAACATGAATGAATATAATGTCCCATGTATCTATATTAAATTTATATGTAATACCAATCGATATTGTAACTATTTGAAAATTGTAACTTATAACTATAAGAATGAGTGCACATGAATGTCACATGCCCCCTAGTTTGAAAAAATTAAATCATATTGTAGATATTAAAATTATATAGTGCCATAAATCTATTTTTTTATTAAGAACTTTAAATCTAAAGGCAAGCCCATTGTAATTTCCCCATTTTGAGATGAGAGACGTAACCTCCAACACACTAATCTCAAAAGAGAACTATATAATATGTGAAATATGTAGTCATGTAATATAATATGAAATTTTGAATTGTATTGTATCATAGTATTGAATATTGCATTTAAATTCATAAGAAACATGTGTTAGATAAATATATAATTAAAACACATAAGAATCATGTACATGATATGTATCATGACACAATAATAAAATTAATAAGTAAAATCAATGCATGATATGAATCATGGCATTATATTAAAAAGAATTTAACATAAAAAATGTCACACAATGTCACATAATTTGCATATAATGCCACACATAAGGCCCAAAGGACACATATAAGGGAGATCTAAATGTCACATAAACACACAAGTCCAAGGTTTATATGAAATGGAATGATGATGCCATACAAGCAATAAAATGTATTTGTTGCACACAAAAGGCTAAGGGACACACATAATAAGAAATAAATTCCTAAATTATCATGTAGTAAAGTAAGAATTTTGAAAAGAGGCATAGAGAAAATGATACTAATCTAGATTAACCATATGTATCAATGCCAGTGTTATCAATTAGCATATCCATGTACCATAATGTAAAGTATGAGTGATTAAGATATATATCGAGGATGCATTTTGTGAAGCTTCTGCCTAACAAGCTTAGCCTCTGGGTTTGTGACAATGTTATGAGTGGCAATGTTAGGGTCGATGCCAGGCATGTCGGCGTAGGTCCAGGCAAAGGCTTTGCGGTTGTCTGAGAGAAATGTGGTATAGTCGGCCTGCTCCTGAGTGTCTAAAGATTGACCAATCTTTAAGACTTGAGGAATGTCAGAAGATGAAAGGTTAATGTCAATGGTTGATTCATTTAACATAACTTGTGTTTCAAAAGGGAGGGAGCGCTGAATGAAAGAAGCATCAGCACCCATATAGGTAAGAATGGCATCATCGTCTATGCAGTGGACTGTGTTGATGGTTGCCGATTCATCGTCTATCATGCTAGGATAAACGAGAGGGAGAGACTTGGGAACCCCATTGAGCTGATAGGTTAGGGGTTCTAAGCAGATGGTGTTTATGCAAAAAAAAAACTAGGAGGGATGGAAACCATCGACTCCGTAGGTGAGGATGGAAGAATAGGCGAGTCTAGAAGAAATTGGTCAATGGTTGGTTCGGGGGAAAGGTTTGTGGAAGCCTCAGTGGGTTCTCGGAAACCCAGTCCATACCGTTTCTTGGCATTATCATCATTGGGTGTTTCGATAGGCTGATGGGAGCCTTGTTCGTAACGTCCAAAGCCAAAACCCTTCCATGCACACCTATAAAGGTAGGTATGTGCAAAGGTGGCATTGCCAAGAAAGGAGAAATTGGATGTGAATATTTGAGGTGAGGAGGAAGGATTTGATTCAGTAGGATCTTGATCCAACCCCCCATAGACGAGATTGGTTTGAAGGCTAGGAGGACCATAAGGAATGACCATTCTGATCTAACAATCATAACTTGGGTTTTGATGAAGCTATCCATACTCTTGAGGAGTCTGGAACATGTCTAGAGTAAGTAGGTGATATTCCCCCAGTGAAAGTCTTTGGAAGATATCGTCCATGGGGTCCTTGGTTGTTACTTGAGAAGATGATGTGGTGGCCATCGCTGTTTGTGTACTAGTTGATGCTTCTGCGGATGGAGATGATGTTTGGGTTGATGCCTTGAGTGGGATAAGAATGTCGTTTGGGCTATAGGTCGTGTTACAAGTCTGAAAAGGGGATGGGTTGGCAGGAATGACATGGACTTGTTTATCATGTTCAAATTTGACACAACGGTGAAGTGTTGAAGGGACGCAAGCCATAGCGCGGATCCAGGGTCGCCCTAAGAGCATGTTGTATTAGAATTCTCCCTCAATGATGTAGAAGAGCTCCAGGATTGTGCGTGGACCAACACAGATATGTAGGACAACAGTGCCAATAGTGTTAGCGGTGGTGTCATTAAAGGATCTGAGGATTGCATCAGTTTTCGATATGCAATTCTTGGGAAGGGCCAATTGATCAAAGGCATGGGAGGAAATGATATTGATGTTAGCACCCCCATCGATCATAACTCATTTAATACAGGTTTGATCAACGTAGGCTGTGATGAAAAGGGTAGTGTCCTGATCTTCCATGGTAGAGGTAGGAATCTCAAAATTACTGAAAGTGATGGAGGCGACGGGGGATAAAGAATGGACTAAGGCAGCAAGTGGTTGAGGGTCTCTAGGTTGGACTTCTGCTACCTGTAGGACTTTGATTAGAGCCTGGCGATGCTGGGGGGAGCTTTGGATAAGGTCATATAGGGTCATCTTCACAGGCGTTTGGTGAAGTTATTTTATCATAGATTCTGTGATTGCCTCAAAAGAAGGGGGTTGAGATGCACCTAAGATGGAAATCTTGGGTTTCGGTGGTTGAGGTGCCTGGACAAAAGGATAGGTCCAAGGAATAGTAGCTTTTTCTTTCACTTTGTCCTTTTGTGACCTAGTGGTTATATGGATAGCATTGATTTCAAAGATAGTAGGTGAAGAAGGGGTTATGGCCTGTTGGTGAGATGTTGATGTATTTGAAGAGGTTGGATGGGAAGGTGTCGAGGGTTGGTCAAGAGTGTCCTCAAGGAGAAGAGTGTCTTTCTCCATATAGCGATGAACAACTGCCTTGAGGGCACAATAAGTCTCGGTATCGTGTCCTGGTGTGCGATGGTATAAATAAATCTTCGTATCATTGAACCAAGAAGGTTTTGACCCGAGGGGTTAGAATGGCTTGATAGAAGGAAGGGTAATGCTAGAAGTCTGCAAAAGTTGTCATAATATCAATGCATATGAACCTACTAAGGGGTCCGTGCTTGTTGATGTATGATGCATTGGTGACTTTTGCTTGGGGGATGCTGAAGAAGGTTTTCGTACCACCTTTTGGGTTGGTGGTGTGGTGACAGGTGAAGACGACACTTTCTTTGTGAGAGGTGCTAAATTTTTGAGAGGGGGTTGACTTGTGGTTGGAAAAAGGAAGTAATGGAGGTAATTTTTTTTGGTTAAGGGTCAGAGTAGGAAGCACGCCGATTAGGGTAGAAGGATGGGGACCTAAGATGGAGGGTAAAGTTGACGGTGGAGGAGGGGTTCACTTCTGTGGTTTGGCAGTCTTCTTCAACTTGGTTGGAAGACTACTTTTGGTCGAGGTTTGGTCCAAGTCCACCTTCACTTGCGAGTGAGTGAGGGTAGAGAGAGGGCGAATGCCAAGTGACTTGATCGGTTTAGATTGGGTAGATGTAGGTTTAGAAGGGGGGTTTGGTCTTTGTTTAGAGTCTTGGGCGATTCTGCCTTGGGGGGATTGGCAGCATGAGACGAGAGGGCACAGGAATGTTGAAGAACTTTAAGAAGTTCCCACAATCCCCGATGCTCCACTTTCCTTGAAGGGAGAAGTTCTAATTTCTCCACTAGTCGGGAAAATGGTTAAGAGGATGTGGGATGAGGTTTGGATTCTTGAGAAGACGTGTTAGGTGTGACAGAAGTCTCAGACCCAAGGTGTGTGGGAGTTATAACCAGATTGTCATTGGTCAAGGAAGATGGAGAGTTAGGTTCTTCTCTTGGTGGAGAAGGAACTGGAGAGTGTGGCTCCTCAAGCAGGTAAAGGGTAGGGATTATGGTGCCCTCCACTTGTGGTCAAGGAGTAGGTAAGGTCAGGTCCTCCATAGGCAAAAGAAAGGAGGATGGTGAGACCGGTGGTGCCGGTAAGGTTGAGGCATCCTCCAAGATGAGAGAGGTTGATGGAGAACTAACCGGGGAAAGAGGTTCATCCACACATGATGGACTGGTAGATGGGTTGACCTCTTGAGATTAGTTGGGGATGAATGGTGAGACCGTATTGACCGTTTGAATGTCGTATTCGTGTGTGTTGTCAATCAAGGTCTGGACATTATTTTGGGTTGGTGGATGATTGGGGAATGGTTGCTTGAAAATATCGATGCCCTGATTTGGAGGTGCATTGGGATTGTCTAGAATGAGCTCTCCCTTTTCAAGCATGTCTTGAATTATGTTTTTGAAAGTTTTACAATTTCCCATGTCATGACCTTTGACATGGTGGAAATTACAGAAGTCATTTTCCCTATACCACGCAGGGATGGCACATGAAGGATCAAATTGTGGTGGTGGTCAAATCTGGGGGAGGTTGATAATCCCCTGTTTAACAAGTTTTTCCAGTATAGACGCGTAAGATTCTCCAAGAGGAGTATATTGTCTTTGTACGTATCTCTACTGGAATTGACGGGTGGTGCTCTGAGATGTGGATGGTTCAAGTTGATTGGATGAAGAGGATGAAGGTCTAATGACCATAACGTTAGCTGAAGCTTTAGATTTAGGATTTGATGATGAAGGTTTAGAAGAAGAAGAGTCATTAGTCTTAGAGTTGGGGTTCTTGCTCCGCAACTTGACTTTATTCTCCTCGATAGCACGTAATTCAAGTTTACGGGCCATCGTGAAAGCTTCGTCGAAGGTACGGAAGGTCTGAACCCTTAAAGTGGAAGAAATATGTTTGGCGCAAGCTCAGGAGAATAGTTCAATAAGTTCAGTTTGAGGTAAGGAAAAGGAGAGTTGATTGATGAGGCCTCTCCAGCGAGCAATGAAGTTAGCTACTGATTCATCCTCGAATTGGCGAATAGTGTAAAGGTCTGTGATTAAGACCTTCTTGGTGATGTTAATGGAGAAGTGATCAAGAAAGAGCTGAGCTAGCTGTGTAAAGGTGAAGAGGGAATGGCTGGCAATCGAGCTATACCAGTCAAGCACAGCGCCAGAAAGGGACATAGGAAATGTGTGCAAGAGCAATGCATCATCATGGGCAATAAGGTAATAGGCATGTCTGAATGCCCATAAGTGTTGCTGTGGGTCTTCCTTGCTTTGAAAGTGAGAAAATTTGAGAAGCTCCCACTGGTTGGGGTATGGTCTAATTGGAATGGAAGGATGAATAGGTTCATTGCAAATTTGCTCGTATGAGAGAGCATTGCATGAGCCAAAAATAGAGGTCTCTAAGCTAGACATCTTATCCATCAGCATTTTGATGATATCTGCTGACGGATTGGTGGGTGGAGCGCCCCCTAGATTATAAGGCGCTTGAAAGATATTGGGAGGGGTGTATGACATGGTTGGTTGCGTAGACGCAACATATGGGTAGCTGGTTATGGGAGCAAAAGTTGGGGCCAAGGGTACTTGTGTTATGGGGTTGGTTGGCACAAGTTGGATAGGGGCCGTCAAAGATGGTTGAGGAGTGGCTATGCTTGTTGATGGGTAAACGGTTACTCTTGTGTTGATAGGTGCAAGAGTAGGGGGAATAGAGACTAGTAGGTTTTGGAAAGGTGTGGGGTTTGGTTGAGTGTTTTGAGGTTGAGGGAGTATTAGAACCCCCATGGAGGTAGGTTTAGATGGAGTGGCTATGTTTTGAAGGTAAGACACAGTTGGGTTATTGGTGGAGGTATTGTCTAGTGGCTGAATTGTAGGTGCGGTTGATGTGATTCTTGTGTCAACTAAAGAAGTCAGCATCCCATAGATTGGGTTGCCTAGGGAGTCTCACGTTTGTCTATTTGCGAGATAGTGTTGTAAGGCTTTGATGTTAAGGTCCAAGAATCATGCGAAATCTTGGTCCCCTTTTGGGACGATAGGAGTTTGAGGCGGGGTTAGGCGAGTAGGAGTTCTTTCAATCTCCGAGTTGAACTCCATTATAGGATTGGTTATAGATGGTGAAGGTGGAAGCGGTTGTTGACTAGCATGGTCAAGAAGGGCCTTGGTTTGACTGCGTGTCAAAACCATTCAAGGGAAGAAAGGGTCAGGTTTCAAAAAAATGTGTTTTGTCAGTCTCAGAAAACCAGAATGGATGTTTAGACAGTCAGAAAGTTGGATTTTAAGCTTGCTATTTTTGGAAAAAAAAAATAGACAGAGACCGACGTCGGTAGAAAAACCGATGTCGGTGAAGAAGGCTGCCGATGTCGGTCAGATGACCGATGCCGGTACAGAAAAGTTGCCGACGTCGGTTATAGAACCGATGTCAGTTACTGTGTTTTCCAGAAACTCAGAAAAAAAAGTTTTTGGAAATAAAGAAGACGTCCTTACCAGCTCAAAAAAGACAGATAAAAATAGAAAATATGATGATGACAGATAGATCTTAGCATTAAATCCCTAGAAACAATTTTATTAAGATCATGTGGCTTATGCCTTAATGTGATGTTTGAGGAAGTTGGCTGTAAGAAGGGTCCTAGAATAGGTAATCTAAAGATGGTTTTAGGTATGTTAAGGCGCTCAAAAGTCTATTTTAGCTTCCGTATAGGCCTGGTGCTAAGGAGCAAGCTCCCCTCACTTCACGATTCGAGTGGTTAGCTGGTTTTGCTTAGCCAAAATATACTTTCACTATAGTTTAGACTCTGCCAGAGAACAGAGTTGGCTTTCCCCTTGGTGGTGGAATCCAAGTAGGATTGTCGGGATGGGTAAGGTATCCGCTGGGTGATGAAATCCCAGTTGGGCCTTGTCTCAAGTGAGTTTTATGTTTAATTGAGTGCATGTGGTCTGGTTGTATAACATCAAGTGATCTACGATTTATTCAATATGCGTTTTACTAATTACTAAGTGTGGACTAGAAAATGCAAAAAAGTAGGAAATGGAATGCAGTATATTTTAAAGCCCCAAATCAAAATGTTAAATTGGAATGAAGACAAGTTGGAGAAAGGGTTGAAGAAAATGATTTTTTGACCAGACTAAAAATGCAAGAAAAGGAAAGAAAAAGTTCTTTTTATTTCCTGCTTATGATGTTTTTTTAGAAAAGAAGAAAGAGAGGTGAAGAGGAAGAAGCCTAATGCACCTAAATGAACAAAGAAGGAAGGGAACCCAAGGAAGGCCCTAAAGGGGTCCCACCGAGCGTGCCAAAATGTTTCTATTCAAATTTTGCTTTCAGATTTAAAGGAGAGAAAAGGAAAAACTTAAGAAGGAATGGTCAAGGCTTGATGTGTACCTGGATATAGTCTGCGCACCATAATCCAGATGCTGTGAGTACTCCTCTTTGGTTGTGGAGGAATGACACCTGCAAAGAAAAGAAAATTGGACAAAAGAAGGCGTTAAATGGACAGATGGTGGGTTGTCAAGTGAAAGCTTGATCCCAGAAGTATGAAAAATTCCTTGAGGGATATAAACCCACTAATCAATAGAAGGAAATGTCTGATAAATAACTGAATAATGAAGAACTGAAAGTGATAAAAGATGGAAATATAAAGAAGAAGCAAAGGCTTACTTAAAAGAAGTTGTCGAACTGGTCACAGTCACCAGCATCGGTTGGTCAAGGTGCCAACGTCGATTAATCTACCGATGTCGGTTGGGGTAGTGACCGGCGTCGGTCGGGGCAATCAACTTGGATGGGGTCTGGGCAGGTCTGTGGTCTGTGTACAGAGTCTTGTCAAGGTTTTAGTCTGTGGACAAGGCCAAGGAAGGGTCTAGGTTTGTTAACAGTCTTGAGACAAAGTTTTTGGGCTTGGTTGAATGGTTTGGAGTCTGAGTCTGAGAGTCTGGTTGAATGGGCAGAGTGTATGGTCCGATAGAGGACAGAGGAAATAGGGAGGTGGATAAGTCAAGATTAGGGTCTGGCTTGATTAACAGTCTGGTTTAGGGAGATATTGTTTGAAAGCAATAACTGAAAAGAGAATAAAAACATAGACAGTATACTTACCTGTGCCTTATGGAAGGTGTGCTACTAATGATTCCCGTACCTGCTGTTGATGTAGCCTGTGTGGAGAACCTATTGCTGATGGAGAACCTGAAGCTGTTGCTGCACTTGAGGGAGAGATTTCACAGATTGATGGATAGTCGAAGACTCAAGATTGAAGGATTCGTGCTTTTGCTTCCAGAGATTAGCAGATTTCTGATTTGGTCCCTCAAAGAGTCTGAAAAATTAGTTAAGTATAACTGATGTCGGCGATTCCACCAGCGTCGACCGACACTTGACCGACGTCGACGGGGTTAGAACGGGCAAAAAGAGCCACTAAGCCCATTTTTCATCCGCCAAGTGCACTATCCGTTGGAGAATGTCGAGGTTCGGGCTAAATACGCATGAGAGTTTGTTAGGCGGTTAGAGAGAAGTAGGAATAGGTCTTGGGTGAGTCATCGGATGGGAATTAGTCCAAGGCGAGGTGTCCTAGGTGAGGTGTCATGGGTGATGTGTCCAAGGAGGGGGGTTAATTCAAAATAAGTTTAATATTTTAAATTAGTAATTTTTAGGAATGGGTTAAGAATGGACCAAGGGGAAAGGTGACCAAGGGTTAGATACTATTTAGGTGTCTACACATTGCTAACTCTAAAGAATTATGGAGGATATAGAATGTGTGTGGATAGTAGAGAAATTAATAAAATTACAATCAATTATAGGTTTCGTATACCTCATTTAGATTAAATGATGGATGTGCTTGCAAGAATAAAATATTTTACCAAGATTGATCTAAGGAGTGGTTATTATCATATTCAAATTCATGAAGGAGATGAGTGGAAAATTTAATTCAAGACTAGGGATTGCTTATATGAGTGGATGGTGATGCCATTCAAATTATCTAATGTACCTATCACATTTATGAGGGTGATGTATATAGTGCTATGAGAATATATTGGTAAGTTTTTGGTTTTTTATTTTGATATTTTTAGTAAGACTAAATAAGAACACTTACAACATTTGAGAATGGTACTAGATTTGTTAAGAAAGGAGAAGTTGTATGCAAATTTTAAGAAGTGTAGGTTTATGTAGAATACTTTGGTATTTTTAGGATTTGTAGTTTTAGTAGATGGTGTGAGAATGGATGAAGAAAAAATAAAGGTAATTTTTGAGTGGCCTATTCCAAAAATCATTTCAGAGATAAGAAGCTTCCATGGTTTAGCCACTTTTTACAAAAAAATTATTAAAAATTTTAGTGGTATTGTGGCACCAATAACAGATTGCATGAGAGGGAAGGAATTTGCATGGACTAGAGTAGCCATAGAAAGCTTTGAAATGTTGAAGAAGAAGAAGATTATAGAAAGACCAATTTTAGCATTACCAAATTTTAACAAAGTGTTTGAACTGATTATGATGCTTCATTTGTGGGAATTAGTGGTGTGTTGAGTTAAGAAGGAAAACCAATGGCATATTTTAGTGATAAATCAAACGAGGTAAGAAAAAAGTATTTTACTTATGATATTTAACTTTATGCAATTGTACAAGCATTAAGACAATGGAGGCATTCACTAGTGCCTAAGGAGTTTATCTTATTTACATATCATGAGGATTTGAAGTATGTTAATACACAAAAGAAGTTGAATAGTAGGCATGCAAAGTGGGTATCTTTCTTGTAGGGGTATACTTTTGTACTAAACCATAAATCAAGAAAATATAATTAGGTAGCTGATGCATTAATTAGGATAGTAGCATTATTAACTACTATGGTGAGTGAAGTAGTTGGATTTGAAGCTATCAAAGAATTATATGATACTAATCCATATTTTGGCAAGGTAGTTAAGTAGTGTAGGAATCCATTAATAGGTGGGATAGATATTATTTATGATGAATATCTTATATAAGAAGGTTATCTCTTTAAAGGGAAACAATTATACATTATAGTTAGGTCTCTATGAGATAATATAGTAAGAGAATTACATAATGGAGGCCTGGCTAGACATTTTGGTAAGATGAATACAATAACTTTGTTGGAGGAAAAGAATTTTTGGCCAAAGATGAAGAGAGATGTGACAAGGTATGTTTCAAGGTGAAAGATATATCAAGTGGATAAAGGACATGAATAAAATACTGGACTATACTTGCCATTATCGATTTCAAGAGGACCATGGATATATTAGAGTATCAATTTTATGTTAGGATTGCCAAAGATACAGAGGTAATGAATAAAATTTTGTTGTTGTAGATAGATTTTATAAAATGGTTTATTTCATTACATGTAATAAAACTAATGATGCCACTAGAGTTATAAAATTATTTTTAAAGGATATTGTGAGATTGCATGGTGTTCTAAAAACTATTACTTCAGATAGGGACACAAAATTTATCTATCATTTTTTGGAGGACTTTATGGAAGAAGATGGATACTAAGATACAATGCAGTAGTTCATATCACCCATAAACAGATGGACATATAGAAGTTATGAATAGGAGCTTGGGAAATTTGTTGAGATGCATAGTGGGAGAGAAGCCCAAGCAATGACATTTGGCTTGAAAACAAGCTAAGTTTGTATATAAAATTTTAGTGAATAGATCAATGGGAAAGTCATCATTTAAAATTGTTTATGGGAGAAATCCTATGTTTATTTTAGATCTAGTATAATTACCAATTTCAGATCACATTAATGATGATACAAAAGCATTTGTAGAGCATATGCAATAGTTGCGAGTAAGAATAAAGTTGTAAGAAAGTAAAGAGAAATGTAAAGCAATAGCAGATATCAGAATAAGGTCCAAGTTATTTGAAGAGGGAGAGTTATTAATGGTTTACTTAATGAAGTAAATATTTTTAAAAGGCACATACAATAAGTTGAAGTACAAGAAAATTGGACCATGCAAGATTGTGAAGAAAATTAATGACAATGCTTATGATGTGAGTTTAACACAAAATTTTGATATATCTCCAATATTTAATGTTTCATATTTATATTAATTTCATGAATAATATGGTGAAGGTGATGAATATGAAGAAATAAATTGGGAGTAGTAGGTTCCAAAGAAAAAGGAAAAAATAGTGCAAGTTTTGGATATGAAGACAGTAAGCATAAGGCAAGGGAATTATAATAGGTATTTGGTACAGTGGGAAGGATTACAACAAGAATGCAGCACTTAGATTATATAATGGGAGCTAAATAAGATTGAAAAATCAAAATGGCATTAGTATAATCAAGGAAACTCATAGGAGCTGAGTTATTTTCAACTAGAGGAGAATGAAACAAAAAAGATAATCCAATCTTTTAGAGGCCATAAATTTTAACCCATAGTTTTGTTTGAGCTCTTCCACACACCAAAACAACCATCTCAAAATTTTCATTTCTATCCTAAGCTGCCCTATCCTCTTAGAGTTGATTTCAATATTTTTCAAAGCCATTCATGATCATCTGAGGGTCTAAAATTACTGTTTAATGATTTTTTGAGAATTTTCTATTTTTAGAAATTGTATATTTATAGGACCAGACATGAAATTCAATTGAATTTCATCCCATAGTCTAATTATAGTGTTTAGAGTATTTTAGGATATTTTTAGAGCTGCATGTTCTTGCATGCAAAACTTATTATAAATAGTAGATGCTAAAAATAGATATTTTTTTTAGAGTTTAGTTTTTTCAAATTTTTGCATGTCAACTCTAATTCTGATTTGAGGCTTATTTAAGCATGGTTTGGGTTTTTAATTAATTCTAATCATTTAGTATGAATCAATTTAGAGATTGGTTCAAATCTTGGCCTATTGGTAATTTTATTGTCGTGATAGTTTTTGGGTTCATTACACACACACACACACACACACACACACACACACACACACACACACACACACACACACACACACACACACACACACACACACACACACCATTTTCACTTTCACTTTGGGTTACTATGAGAACTTATAATGCATTGATAATTTCATTATCAACAAAAGGATTGCATTATTTATGGATAGTAAATATTACATGATTATCATTAATATAAATTAGGATTTGAGAATTTATGTCATTATGAATCTTCATGAGCAATATTTTAACTAATCTTATGTTAAGTCTATCAAAAACCAAATAAATGAAAAATGTTTAAGCCTAAAACCTTGTGAGCATACAAAGAATAGATAATAATACATAAGATTTAAATCAAAAGCATGCAAACCTTCATTATAAATGTATTTGTATATGATTTGACTTGGATGTAGAATCAAATGATCTTAGTCAATGTTAATTCATGCTGAGACATATCCATTCAATTTATGAACTAGTTGAATTTGATGATAAAACTGATAAGATGATGCACAAGGGGACTCAAAAAATTATTAGCACTTCATTGTATATCTTGAACATGATCAATTGTAATGTAATGATGTCTATTTATAATGATTTAGGATCAATGAGGACCCATCATATTGAAATCAAGATGAATAGTTAAAAAATATTCCTCGATAGTGAACATGTATCAACACATGGATTTATGGTGTGAACCCTTCATATTACTCAATATGTAGGGTGGATGATGATATTTGAAAATATCAAAGGAGGATTAATATAATACCTTCATCTTTTTTCCAAGATGAAGGGTGGATAATTATCCTTATAAGGTCTTTGTGAGATTCCATTTAGACCCTAAAATCTTTTTTTAAGATGAAAGGAGGAGAAACATTCCTAGCAAGGCACATGGATTGCCCATGTGGGTTTTTTATCTTGTTTCTAAGATGAAAGTTTGAGAATGCTCCTAAAATATCCCATACGACTCATTAAGGGCCATTCATATTATATCCATGATGAAGAGTGGATAATAATATTTTATATTAATTTACTTATCAAATTGATTTAGCCCATAAAAGCGTATTCCAATGAATCTCAAGATCTTTTATTTAATGAAGAAGCCCCCTTGAGGAAAAGAAGAATTAATTAAATGAAATAAAATTATAATTATATTTTTAATAGAAATATAATTTATAATAATGATTTTTGAAGAGGGAATTAATTGGGATAATTGATCAATGGGGAATTAGTGAATTGAGTAGAATATAATATTTAACAAGAGAAATTTACCAGAGTGATAATTTAATAGATATAATATGGTGAATTATCCCACATAGATATGACCCAAGGTGAATTTGAACATGTATATTATATGAATAAAAGAATTCAGACCAAATTATGTGTAATTGCTTGGAATCATTCTATTTTACAATTTTGACATGGAGATGATAAAAGTGGAACGTCTATGTTTACCCTTATTTGAGAAGGCATTGTGAGATGTAGAGGAAGGAATGAATTTTCAAATAATATATATTTTTTAAATTATTGTATAAGAAAATTAATGGATGTTAATTTGATTAATTTGTTAAATGTACTATAAAATGGGTTCAAATGTGTCCTAAAGTAGTGTTTGGTAAGCCATAGATACGCCCTCAAGGGGAGAGTCGATAAAATTTTGGATGAGTAACCCTTAAAGTGATAAAATAATAGTGAAGAAATGATGGAAGGGGATAAAAAATGAAAGAGATAGGTGAAAATAGAAATAAAAATGGATATCAGGGCTAAAAATGAGCCTCTAAAGAAGAATAATAGTGCATGGTAGGATTTATTTTTGAAATAAAAGGCTATAGATTCACCCTAGGGTGGAATTTTGGTTAATTTTTATCCTCTCATTTCAAAATTTACTTTTGAGATTTTTTGCTAAATAGACCTAGAAAAAATGTCTCGTAGACCAAGACCAAGGGAGTTTTTAGAATGCATTCAAGAACATATATGACCACGAGGCATAGGAGCACTAGTTAGTATAAATTTTTATTCATTAATTTAGCATTTCATTTCATTTATTATGTGTATAAGTAGGGAAAATGATGAATTTTCCATTTTCAAAATGTTTAATTTGACCATGAAAATGATGAATTCATCTACGAAAATAGTGAATTTTTCTATAGAATATCAAATTAGTCTATCTTATCAATAAATTGGCCCTTAAAAATGGTGAAATCACAAAATGTTGAAATGGCATAGAGTGTTTTCATGAAATTTATGAATTAGTTCACTCAAAATGATGAATTGGTCTGTCTAAATGGTGAATTCATCATCAAAATGGTGAAATATTAAAAGAAATTTGATGTCATCTAAACAAAAAAATTAAATTAGCAAATCTTGATTTTGCTAATAATATAATGAAATGGTCCTTCAGAATGGCAAACTTGATTATCATAAAGTCAAATTATCCAATTAGTGAAATGGATGATAGGAATAGAAAAATGGGGTAGAGAACAATGAAATGGTTTAGAGAATTATCAAAATCATTGTGAGAATGTTGAAATGGTCAAGAACCTATTTGACAATGAAATCATAATATAAATGTTGAAATAGTCTTGATAAATAATGAAATCACCTAAAATAGCAAAAACATCATAATTGCATATAGGGATAAAAATTGAACAGAGAGAAAGAGAAAAATGATCATCAAAGTTGAATAGGACTAGATGAAATTATTTTGTAAGGGAAATATATGTGAATAATAAGTAGAAATGTTATTAGATTTAGTGATAAATAACTTATCATAATGAATTTTACTAGAGTGTAGGCATGAGCAGAGGTGTTTATATCTCATGAGTGATGCTCACACATTCTTAATTAGCTAGTAGTATGGGCAAATGCCATGTCTAGGTTCTTTGACACTATTGGCCTCCTACTTATGTCTAAGATGCTATCTATCAAAGTGGATTAGGATTTGATAAACACCTTAATGAAGTGGTAGATATCAAACACATCCACCTTCTGGCTACCAATAGGGGAGGTTATTGTTACCTTATAGGACGTCTAGAATATTTTATAAGTACTAATTAGTTTCCATCTATTTATATTGGCTTACCCCAAGTGACAAAAAAGTTTCTCTAGATGATTTGATATGATGCTTGGATATTGAGATCATTTAGGGTGGATATGTAGATATCAATGATATTGAGATCATCATGGATATATCAGGATATGGATCCATGTAGGGTGATGTGATGATACCTATTATTTTTCATATATCAATGATAGTTTTCATGGCTATTAACAATAATATTTTATTGCTTGATAAGAGTGGTCAACTCTTACACATGGGTTTGGAAGGCATGTTGAGAGATATGATTATAGATATAGTGGTTTTTGCATTAAGACCAACTATCTTAGCCTAATTATACCATGATATTAATTGTGGTGTACACTAGGGAAGACATAATATTTATCCAATGACGTTGTTCTAGGTCTATACAAGGGATCATATATATATTGAGTGACCTATGTGTTGATGATAGTAGAGGGGCCAGAGGATCCTTTGGCATATGGATGGTATCAGGTGGGTCTTAGGCATAAGAAACATAATGGGGAACTCATATACTATTGGTTATATAGAGATTAAATGAATGATGTTGATTCGACATGGAGTCCATATTTAGATGTTTTATTTTAGTGGCCAAATGATGTAGAGTACATGCTTTATATGACCATTGTGTGCTACATTATTGGTTGGTAAGATTACACCATTGATCACTATAGGTTAGATAGGGTACATTTTTAGTTTGAAATAAAACATAATGTACTTATAGGTCCTCACCAATTTTCTCATGAAATTAGAGAGACATGATAATGGGGACCAACACCTGATCAGGCTAAGGCAGAAGATAGTTTTGGGTTGGTACATAAGTGGCCTAGGTTTATGTAGGTGGGAAATGTAGATATGAATGATGCATATGCATCATGGTGGTCTGAACATCAACCATTGAGATTGAATAATTCACTAGATAGATATTAGGGATAGGTTCAAGGAGCTTATCAGACACAAGTTCCATTTCATGTTCAGTGACCTAATCCTATGGCAATGGTAATAGATATTAGGGTAGAGGATGAAGAGGGAGAGGATGGATATGAGGTGGAGAAATGAGATGATTTTTAGATATATTATATGGAATAAGTAGAGATTGGCATAGATGAGGAGATGGTGGAGGTAGATGTGGAAAGTGTGGATCATGTTAGACATATAATAGGGGTTTTTGGGCATGCTAGCCCATCTAGAATGATAATATATTATAAGGCTTAGGTACTGATTAATAAATTGAGGTAGGGGATTAGTGATATAGAGACTAATATCATAGGGTTATAAGCATGCTTAGATTAATAATCATAATAGTTATCCATGACTCAGATTAGTGTGGATTAGATAGAGATAGCTAGACTGAAAATAAAGGTGAGTTAGATGTGTGAGATATATGTACAACTTGACTTTAAGAGGGATTATACTATATTTGAGTGATATATTGTAGTATAGGTCCAAGAATAGGTTATTGTTTAGAGAAACTCTACATTAATAGACTGGGATGAGGCATCAATAGAGAGATATACAACATAGGCAAGTTTGGATAGATTATAAATAGAGCTTGATGAAGCCTGAGTGGTCATGATAGAAATGATTACCACATATTTATGAGAAGATCCTTTAAGTTAAGGATGAGGCTAGCTACTATAAGATCCTATATGAGGTAGTAGTACCAAATGTAGTAAGGAGACCTACATTTTTAGAGTATAGTACATAGAGATTAACATCTAGATTAGGTCAATCTCACAAGACTTCTACATTAGTGAGATCAGTAGCCCAATCACCTCATTGATCATCGGCCATGGGTCTCCCAGCATAGTCAAACCCACCATAATACTATATAAGCAAGAACTCTCATCATGCAGATCCACATGATAGATCTACTAGAGATGATCATAGCCATAGTTGACTTTTAGATGGTCACATTTTTATCTATGAGATGTATTGATTTATGTGATGTACTTTGATGATACAAGATGTACATGTATTCTATTTTGATGTATATGACCCATTTTTGATATATATGGACATTTGACACTTTGATATATGAGATTTATGATATTCATTATTATCTCATGTTATTCTTATTGTATTTGTGTATGTCTCTTATACTATTATTAAACATGATGGATATGACTTTGATTTATATATGGTCTTTCTATTAGTAGTTATGAGATGATCAAATATTTATTAGATTTGATGATTGGATTAAATAGATAGAGATATATTTTATTTGTGGCATTGACATATAAATAATTTTGAAACTTGATTTTTTATATGACACATGATAGTATACATCATAATATAGGAAGGACCATGATAACATTCATTTGTCAAAATGAGAAATTTTTTGAATTCGACATGCAAATGTATACAAATTAAAAAAGATATGGAAAATAAAGGTTTAAATGTACAACATAATTCACTTAAATCAATTATAATTCAGATACAAATGCTCACAACTCATAATCATGATATGCATAGTCAAGATTAAGTGGAAAGCATAATATACTAAATTAAGGAAACCAAGTAACAAAACATGCCAATAAGAAAACAAACAATCAACACACAAACACATAAGTGGAAGTAAATAAACATTTAAGTTAGAAAGGAATGTGTGTGAAAATAAGGTGTTACTCTTTGGGACTAAGGGTATGAAAAACCAATCATGACCGAAGAAGGGGGAATATAAGAATAAGGAAGGGGTGGCCAAGCTAACTCCAAATGCCCCATGCAAGTGGATGCTACCTACATAGTATTATATAATTTAGGACAAATGTAGTTCTCCCAAAGATTTGGGATTAAATAAACTTAATGAAAAGTTTAATAAGACAAATTATATAATAAAAAATGAATGAGGACTTGAAAAATGGTGAGAGCGTATAAATAAATGACTTGTAAAAATGGCAAGGGATATGTGCATAAAATGTTGAGACCATGGGAGAAGGTATGTTTGAGATAACCTTATAGAATTTATCACTACCTACATAGTCTAATTGGACCTCAAGCCATTGTATTTTGACTTGAAATTGAGCACAAAAAATGATAAGTATGATTAGGGATAATATATAAATGTTTTGATATTGGATGGTCAAACTTTAAAAATGGTGAGAGTGTGACTTTAAAATGCTTGAAAAATAGTAAGAGCATAAAATTAAGTTGAAAAATGATGAGAACATGGAATTAACTTGAAAAACAATGATAACATTGTGTTCAACTTTAAAAATGTTGAGATCATGAAATTTAACTCATAAAATGACAAGAAAACATACATTTAACTCAAAAAATGATGAGAGCATGGAAATTTAATCCCACTTTTTGCACCAATGAGATATTTCAGTATGTGCAACATAAGTACAAACAACTAAACATTTAGGTTCAGTAACAAGATGACAACTATTAAATTGCATGACGTTAGAGATGGCCATAGATGGGGAAAACTTGGGATACTAAGTCATGAAACTTTTTAGGGTCTTTTAAATAAGGTAATATTTATATTTTTGGGTATTTTTTGAATATTTGAATTGTTTAGGGATTTTTTAAACATTTGACTGGTTTTGGGATTTTGGAATAGGATATAAATAAGATTATTTTGACTAGATAATATATAAGAAAAATAAAAAATAACTCTAAAAACACTTATAAAAATAAAGGAGGATCATGGGTCTGTGAACTCAATAGTGAATAGGGAACATGAAGGGGTATTACATACATAAGTAATTCAAGGATTACCACTGAACAATAATTTGGTATAGGATACAACTTATTTTCTTGAAATAATAAAATGTGATGTAATGGGGGTGAATGTGTGAATGTATACATGAATTGTTAGGAAATCAAAGTAAAAATAAAATTTATACAAGCCAAAAAATCATGACATTCCATATTGTGACATGTATTCTACAAAGAGAGTCTAACACAAACCATTATACAATCCTTCTCTACTCTTTCTAAGTGTTACTCTAATTCACATGTTGTACTTACATAATCATAATACAATAAGGGTGATAATAGGAAATGGAAGTGAGAAATAATGAAAGGATGCCCCCAATTAAGGGCCAAAAGTATAGGGAATACATAATGTAACAGAGATTCCCCGAAGTAGGAACATTTATAGACAAGAGTGAGACAACATTTAAGCATGAAATCACTTAAGATGCATAATATTCATTGGTTCATCTAGTTCATAACCTTTTAGATTAGCCAGTTTATATGTGCCGAACCCATAACTAGTTGTAATCATAAAGGGGCCTAAGCAATTAGGTTCAAACTTACCTTTATTTTCTCATTCAACATTTGTATTATTTTGATTTTATTTTAGCACAAGATCACCAAGCTCAAAATCTCATGATATAATTATATTTTTATATCCTTGATGTACCTAATTATGATAGGACTTGAGGTGATTTAGGGTGGATAAATTTTTCTCACTTGAAGCTTCAACTTTACTAATCTGGCCACTTGGTAGTCTTATTCATCAAGGACATATTACAATGAAAGACATAAGGAGGGAAACTTGGTATCAATAGGAATAATGTCTTCATAGACATAAACCATGGAATAGGGAGTTGAACTATTAGGAGTGCAAACATTTGTATAGTATGGCCATAAGGCTATGAATATTTTTATATGCCAATCAAAACCAAATTAATGATAGTATTTTTGAGGATTTTGGTAAGGGTTTCATTGGATGCTTTGGCCTATCCATTACCTTGAGGGTAATAAGGAGTGGAAAACTTATGCTTGATATGAGATTAATAATATAGGGTAGTGACATCCTTATTTTTAGAAGACAGACCATTATCTGAGATGATGGTGGAAGGGATTCCATAATGACAAATGATGTGATTCAAGATTAACTTAAAAATATGCTTACCAGTTATGTAATTGAGAGGGATTACCTTTTCCCATTTATTAAAATTATTTGATAGTAGTAATATGTTTGTGACCATCTAAATAAATAATGTTAATCTTCCCTCTAAGATCAATCCCTTATGTTGAAAATGACTAAGGAGTTTTTACTGGTTGAAGTGCCTATACTAGAGCATGAATTATATCACCATGTTTTTGACATACTAGACATTTATTTACATAATCACATGTATCTTCTTCCATATTAGACCAATAAAAATCATACAAATAATTTTATTAGCTAGGTCCATACTGCTAGTGTGTGCCTCAAAAATCCTTTCGTGAACCTCCCTAAGTGTTAATTTAGATTCTCTTATATTTAAATAATGAAGAAAATTTACATCATATCCCATAAAATAGAGTGTGTTTCCAATTATGGTTTAATGAAAGTGTTTCGGATAAAGGATTTCATTTGGTTACATGATAAATTAGGTGGAAGGACTCAATCATGAAGATAGGAAAAGATGTCAGTGTACCAAGGGCATTTAGGACCAACAATGATGCATATCATCTTAGAATATAAACATTAATATGCTAGAATAAGAATATTTTCAATGAGTAACTAATAATCTTTGACAAAAGGACAAATTTCAATCATAGAGACAATGGTAGGCATAGCATCAACAAACTTGTTGTTAGCTTTAGGGATCTATTTGAACTGGATGGCTTCAAATTTGAGTTTGAGTACATCTACCATACCTTTATAAGCCATAATATTTTCCTCATTTATTTAATAATGATGATTTTATTTATTGATAATGATCTCTAAATCACCATATACTTGTAAATGTTGAATATCCCACTTTACTAGAAGACAAAGTCTAGTAAGAAAAGCCTTGCATTCAACTATATTACTCATGCATATAAATCCAATGAGAAAAAATATTAGGAATGAGATCACCCTATGGAATGATGAATATTTTTCCTACTCTTAAACCATGGGATGTGAAATAACCATGAAAATAAAGCTTTCATTCTTTGTATTCACCTAGAATCATAATAGACTGATCTAGAAAGTGTACCATAATAGGAATAGAATCTTGGAGAGGTGCTTCAAATAGTTGATAAACTAATATTTTTCCTTTAATATCATTTTTATGTGTATATTCAATATCAAAATCACTAAGAAACATGACCTAGTTTTCCATTCAACTAGTTAGAATTGATTTTGCTAATAGATATTTCAAAGGATCCACTTTAGCAATCAATAACATCTTATTGCTTAGCCTATAATGTTTAAGATTATGGGAAGTGAAAACTAATTAAAGACAATATTTTTATATTGGAATATAATTTTGAAATAAAAATACTATAACAACAACCCTTTATTTTCCTTGATTGTCATGTTGAGCTAAGAATGCCCCCAAGGCATTAACAATGGAAAAAATGTACAATAATAAAGGCATCCCCAACATTTGTGGAACAAGTATTGAAGGATTTGTTAAGTATTAATTAAGTTATTTAAAATATTATTTGCATTAAAAATTCTTTTGAAATATAATGCCCTTCTTTAACATATGTGTAAATGGATGGCAATGATCCAAAAGCTGGGAGATGAACCATCTAATTGCTTGGATCTTACCTTATAGACTGTGAAGTTGCTTCAAATTGGAAGGAGGTGGCATTTGAGTAATAGCTTGGAATTTTTATGGATCCAATTCAATTCCCTTGTGAAAGATAATGAAGCCTAATATTTTTCTAGACGTAACACAAAAAACACACCTTTTAAGATTCAAATGCACATTATATTCATGAAGTCATTCAAATATTCTGCACAGTACATTGAAATGCTCTGCATGAGTTTTGGATTTTCCTAGAATATCATCAACATAGTCTTCAACAATATCCTACATGAGATCATGAAATATAATAGTCATTAATTGTTTATTTATGGATTAGGAATTTTTCAAGCCAAATGGCATGACTTGATAACAGAATGTGCCCCAAGGGATTGTAAATTATGTCTTGTCTTGATCTTCTAGAGAGATCTTAATATAGTTACAGCTAGAAAATCCATCCATAAGAGATAACATCTCATAACATGTTATGGAATCTACAATCATATCTATATTTGGAAATGAAAAATCGTATTTGGGATAAGATTTATTAATATCTCTAAAATTTGTGTAGATTTAGATGCCAACTAGTTTCTTCCTGATTGAAAAAATGTTAGAAATCCAATCTGCATAGGGAATAGGTTCAATAAAACCTACTGTAATTAATTTTTAGATCTCTACTTTGACTAAAAGAGCAATCTATGGTTGCATCTTTCTCAGTTTATTCTTAATAGGTTTAACATATACATGCATAACTAAATGGTGAACTACCAATCAAGGATCTAGACCAGGCATATCAGAATAGGCCCAAGTAAATATGTTAATGAACTCTTTGAGAAGGGAAACAATCAATTCATGCTCCTTTGAAGTGAGGGATGCACCAAGATTTGTTATCTTAGGATCATCATACATGTCAATACTAACTTCTATCATGTCTTCCACAAGAAGAGTGGAACCATTGTCCATAATAGTAGTTAAAGAAGGTAAATGATCATTGAATTCTAAATGTAGACTCTCAAATAGACCCATGTATGAAGAATCATAATAATTCCCCTCAAGCAATGGGTAATGAGCTACTAAATGTGGATTCTATAGAACTATACACTCAAATTATTCATCATCTTTAGGATTAATTTCAATACTATATGACAAGTATAGACTTGTGGAATCTTTGGATTCTTATGAAGTGGAGAAAACTTCCCTATTTAATGTTGCCTAAGATAGGTTTTAACCAAGGGACTTGTCTTTCTATTTAATTTTTCCTTAATCTAAAATCACCCCAGAAATGTTTTCACTTAAGCTTTTTTATTTTGACCAAGGAAGTTTGCTTTCTCCCCAAAGTAGACCTCAAGGTCCAAAGTGTATACAAATCCCTAATTGTGATCACCTATTGGTAAATTATCTCTTAGGCCCATGAACTTTGAAATTGTTACTTCATTGTAAAACTCATCAAGAGAAATATCATTGTATTTCTCATCCTAACCAATAAGGTTAGGATAATGAAGGGTAAGGCAAATGGTTGGAATAACGGAAATGGTAAGAATAGAAAAATAATCGAATAGATTGGTGTTGGCAAGATCATTGTAGATACTATTATAGGACTTATGTCACTGCCTATAATATCATTATCTAATACAAAGGTCTAACCATTTTTAGGATGTGTGGGGATATCCCTATGTGATTTTTATTTGAGAACTTGTTTCTTTGAATGCTTTATAAGAATAATAGGATCGAATATACCTTGATCATTTCCCCCAATCCATGACATTTATAAGCATGATGGGACATAATTATATTAGGGACATGGTACTTTTTTCTCTAAAAACAAGGAGTTAAATCCTCATTTTACATCCATGACTCATCTTCTTACTTCAAATCTTCTTGACATAATGCTTTTCCTAGGATGAATGAAAGAGGTTTTACAGGAGAAGAGTATGTCCTCTTATTGTGCCATTTAATCTTAGGTCAACCATGGGATTTAGGTGATTTATGAAATTTGGAAACATGAAAGGCATCTTCCATATTATACTTACTAAGACATTTGTCATGAATATTGAAATGAGAGGAATTTAATGAATGGAAGGGTGATTTGGAAGAATATGCAAGGGTATTAGGATATAAATAATTGGATTGAGGTGGCTCAAATATTACTTGTTTGTCCTTTTAAGAGTATTGGAAACACTAATACAATAGGTATATTGACTACCTTATGTTTCTAGATGTTTATAGTATTGATACAGTCGTAAATCCATGGAAATAATAAGCTCCATTACAAAATGAGAAAGCTCGATACATTGATGAAGTATAGAGGGAACCACACACATCATGAATCTATGGATAACCAAGAAGGAAATAATATGGTAAATCATGATAAATTACATGGCACAAGGTACTATGGATGACAGGCCTAACCTAGATGGGCCAGGAAATATACTTGTTGATTATCGCTCAATATTATCATACCCCTTGATAGTGATGGTATCATTCTTGAGATCTATTATAGTATATATTAGATTCTAGATTAACTTTAGTAGAATAATATTAAGGCCTAAACCATTATCTTTAAGTACCCACTTGATTTTATGGTGAGTAAATATGACTTCAATATAAAAGGAATTGGTGTTGGAAGATCCAAGAGATGAGATATCACTTTTATCAAATATCAGTTGTGGACCAAGAGAAAAGTGTTTAAAAAATTCCTAAAATTCATCTAGTGAGATATTTTTAGGCACCTAAGATTGACTCAAAATCTTATATAAGACATCCTTGTGAAGCTGAGAAGTACATAACATATCTAAAATGGAAATCTATGCTAGTTTTTTATTTAGTTGATCCATAAGATCATATGGCTTCTTAACAAGTACATAATTAAATGTAAATTAATTTAGAACATGATTAGAACAAGAAATTACATTATGATCAATAGAGGAAGCTGCAATCCCCTGAAGGGATATTTTTGAACATCGAGTTGTAATAAGACAATATTGAGTGATAATATAAACATAGAGATTTGAAGTAAAATAAACAAGTCTTAGAATAATAACTTGAGAATGAGGATCATGATAAGGAGGAAATCCTAAGATATATGGACCTGATCTTATAATAGATGAATTTACTCATTGGGAATTATGAAAATGGGGATTGATCATGATTGTGGCTATGTGATGTTACATGATATATCCCACTATGTTGTGATTGTATGGGTAGCATGGTAATCAACATTATTCTCTTGATAACCCTAGTTTTTATTATAATTGTTATTTTTTTGATGTTGTTATTACTCATGTTGATTGGTATTATGGTGAGGAAAGGGGTTTTATATATTCCCATATTCTTACTTGAACTAGAGGATAATGCATTATTTAACTCAATTTCTCCTCTTTCTATAATGTCTTTAATGATATGCCTCAGTTGCACACATATGTGAATTACATGACCTTTTACCTAATGATACTCATAATATTAGTTATCTCTATACCACTATAATTTAGGTTGACTTTCATTATAGGGTTTAGTATTTGACAAAAAAAATATATTCACAACAAGTAGCTTGAAAAATACATTCTCAATGGGCTCTCTCAAATTAGTAAATGGTCTTTGACTAAATTGATTCCTTAGAGGAGGCTACATTTGAAAAGCATGTATTTATGGTTGAGGAGCCTTTTGTAAAGGTGGAGATTGTATTGTTTAAACATGGCATGTTTTTATAACTCCATTGTCAATAATGTTTTTATTCTAGTTAAAAGGCTTTGGCTTATCTACCAAATTTTTTGGATTTAGAGTAGAGTTTTAGACTTGATTATTATTCTAATTGTGAGATTGGTTTTTAGATTGATTCTGTGAATATATTTTAATCATTCCTTTATCAATAAGATCTTTATCTATTTGAACACCATTGGTAATAACATCATTAAAATTATATAGACACTGTAATATGAGATTAAGTTTTATTTATGAGTTTAAGTTTGTCATGAATATATTTGTCAACTAAATATCAAGAAGTGCATGTGGAAATATACTAGACAATGCTCACCATATTTGAATATACACAACAAATCTATCACCTTTTCTTTATTTGATAACACATAATTAAACCATACTTAACTCATATTAAATGTTATAGGAAAAGTGATTAATGAACTATCAGATAAGTCATCAAAATTAGTGATTGAAACTTTTAGGAGGTGAATAAACCATTATTAATTAGGACCAACAAAACTTCATGAGAGAAAATGAAGTAGGAAATTGGAGTTATAGATTACTTATTGACAAGCAACAAATATTACGTTTAAGTTCTCTCTTGGGTCACCTTTTCCTTTATATTTATCAAATTTAGGAATATCAAAATGAGATGGAAAATGTATCTTAAAAATAATTTAATTGAATGGATATGAACATATATGATCCAACTTGTATTTTTTATTTTGACTTCTGGCTTGTAACCTTGATATTACATATTTGATAACCTAAAATTAATGGGAAAAGAAGGTATTTTGAAAAGTAGGTGGGGGATTATTCAACTAAGAATATAATTTTATATTTGTAATATCTATGGGAACTCTTTACCCTAACCAATTATAATTTTATTTCTATTTCCAATATTTGATTAGTTAGGTGGAAATTCGTTTTGGTTGTGATTGGAATAAGGAATGGAAACATATTGCTACATAGGAAGAAATTGGTTTTGATTTTGTGATTAGAGGATGAAATGGAAACATGTTATTGCATAGGAGGAAGTTTTTTCTTTTGAATAAGGAATTATTATTGAGTGATGGGAATTTATTTCAAAGTAGAAGTAACTTATTGGATAGAAAGAAATTGTTTCTATGTATTAGACTAAATCTAATGAGTATTAGAGGGAACATTGAAGGAATTGTGTTTGGAAATACATGAACTAGAAGGAACATTATGTGTCTTAATGGGAACTTTTGGGAAACGACTTGAAATTTATAAATTTTGGGAGGAAATTTAATCATTATGAATTTGACATGTAGGATTATTAAAAACTTGTTAGGATCAGGGAACATTTATTGCATATTTTATATAACTAGTTGTAAAGAATATTCAGGTCTATGTTGTTCAAGAGCAATACATGTCTCAAAATTAGGCAATGGCTCAACCAATGAATCATTTTTTTAATTTTCAAGTGGAGGATCAAATTTTGGATTAAGAAACAAGGAAACAATGCCACTAATCACTTTACAAACTTGTTGTAGCTGGGTTAACACATTAGGTAAAACATGGGGTGAAGCTACAAGTAACTCTTTCCCTTTCCTAGACATTTATGTAATCATCAACATTTGAATAATTATAGGATCATGACTAGGATAATTTATATCATCATTCCACTTAGTAATTTTGATAGTATTTTTTGGTTCTGATCTCTCAACCTGATGTAGGTTTTCTAGGGGAAATCAAGAGGAACCTTGACACCCATCTCTAATAAATGCTAAAATATTTCATCTATGTTATCAAATAATTATTTCTCAATTTGAGTTCTAGTTACATCATACATCGGTGACATTTATTCATACTCTAGTTGGTAAAATTTCATATCATGTGAATTTATAGAATCCTCTTGATTATGGGGAGAAGTGGATTGATATGTGAATGGGTTTGTTTGACCTTGAGTCCAATCGTCATCATAATCAATGTTATAATCCATATTGATTTTTATGTAATGAGGCATATTAGACTTGAATTTGGCATACACCTATATGAGAATGGGGAAAAGATACATTGGGAAAATAACAAGAGAAAAATTTGGACTTGAATAGATTTGATTTGAACACAAAGAAATGGTATCAAGACTAGAAATATTGACTTAATCAAATTTTATTTAAAGTGACCTTAGGACTAAAAACTTAAAAAAATGACAAGAATAGGTCCAAAATCATACAAATATCATAAAAGGACTATTTTAGTTAATATGGACTTATCAAGAGTCTAAATTTTTGATAATTATTAGAGATAAATTAGACTGTATCAAGATTTAGTTGGACTTATTACATATAAATCACATCTATCTAATGTATTTTTAATAATTCCAAATTATTTAAAATGATCATAAATAATTGGTAGTCTAATGTTTAAAAACTCTTAGAGATAAATTGGGCTTTATCAAGAATTGATTGGACTTTTCAAAAATTACTTGTACTTATTACAAATAAATCACATCTATCTAACATATTTGTAATAATTCCAAATTATTTAAAATAATCATAAATAATTAGTTGTCAAAATTTTGAAAGTTATCAAAAATAAATTGGACTCTATCAATATTTAGTTAGACTTATTACAAATAAATAACATCTAAGTATGCAAAACAATCAATCACACCATTAAAAGGCCCATGGTATTTCTATACTCGATCAAATTTATATGGTTGTTCAAACTAGTTCACAAACCATGCATTTACAGATAATAAGTGTGGGTGGTTTTTTTTATAAGTAAAGATAATTCATACATCATCGGGCCAAGCACAATGAAAATATCCATTTAACATAACTAGGTTTTGATCTCAGGTTTTGATTAACTAGTTTGATTACATCATCTGTAGACTCCTAATGCCACATGTTGATATGTAATTAGGCCATTTGGGATGATTGGGATGCCACTTGTTAGTATTTTATTACATCATGATCTAATTTTTTAATTTTTAGGTGATGTCCCTGCAACTATCAAGTTATAGCTCATATTTTGCATATGCCATGTGTTAGTCACTCAAAAACTCAGTAGTTCACCCATGCTAAATTTAGTCTTCACAAGAGAGCCCCCTAAATTATTATAAGTGGCATGATCATGGTTTTTGAGGTCATTTAACACCTCTTGGAATTTTCAATAGTCTCCCACATAGTTGAGTTACCTAAATTGGGAAGCATGTTACAATCCTAGGTGCTCACAATGCTCAAGAATTTTATTTTGATGATTCATCCTTCTGCACAACTAAGTCACTAAGATTTTTCCATGTGGCATGATATTAGGACTTTTTTTTTTATTTTTCATCCTTTTTCATAGACAAGTCACAAATATTATGCAATATGGTATGATCTCAAGCATTTGGGCTTTCACACTTTGAGTTTATGGTAGACAAGCTTTATGAGTGATGAGTTGTTGAAGACTATTTTTTTAGACTTAAACAAAGTGTAATTTGAAAATTTGAAAATTTGAAGGCCATTTTTTGATACATAAATAATGAAGAATAAATCTTGATGCACAAATGGAAAATTCCCAATTTTGATTGCCAAAGCACATAATGTGAATGTAGAAAAGTTGAAGACCTTTTCATAAAACTTTAATTATGATGTGGAAAAACCTAGGACACAAATGCCAAATTAAAATTTGTAAAATGTAAATTCCTAAGTGGGACATTATAAGGTGTAAACCTCGAATACCATTTTGTAAACATGAGAATTTTGAAGAGTATTTTTTAATGCATAAAATTTGATAAGCAAATCTTGATGTGCAAATTGTGAAGACCATTTTCCAAAGACCCTTTCATGGTTTATGAAATGTGAACTTAATATTTTAAATACATAAAATTTGAAGACCATTATAAAATACTCAAAATGTGAAGTACACATTCCAATTCACAAATTCCAAAGACCTTTTGTTGATGCAGAGTTGTCAAATATTGAATTACCAAAAGAGAAAATATAAAATACAAATGCCAAAGTTTATTTTTTAAGACCCAGAATATGAAGACCTAATTTAGAATACACAAAATGTGAAGTTCAACTTGAAAAAATCTCCAAAAATAAATAAAATAATAAGGAATCTCATAAGTAGATCCAATAAAACATTTTACATGTCAAAATATGCACTAAATTTTGAAAAAAAAACCATTAAAACTTCTCATTCTAAAATTAAGGAAACACTATTTCAAATTTCCAATGTCACAAAAGAAAACAATAGCTCCCAATCCTTTCTCTATTTTTCAAAGTGCCTAATGTGATGATGAATTCAAATAGTCTCCTATAATGCCTTTTAAAAAAATAGTGATAACAAGTATATGACCTCTCTTTATTTGGTTTACAAGCGTAGATGATACTATCTATAAGAATGGATGGTGATTAGGTGTTAGTTGGGTTTGGCTTCCATTTGTTGTCCAAGTAACCTGAATAATTTTTTTCTTCTTCTACATCTTTTTTTCCCACATGAAATAGGATGAAACAAGCTATTTTGACACTTTGTTCTATATCTCCATTTATTTATAGTATCTCAGTATTGCTTTCATCTCTAGAAGCCCATATTGTGTAGTTCACTCCTATATAATTGTCAGGTCTAACAAATAACATATCTCTATTTTGTACATCTTGAGCTATATCAAATGAAATTTTTGTTCTTTTGCTTCTTGTACCAACATATGTATCTATAGATCCCACTCCAAAATCAAGGGCCCTATCATAAACTATTTTATGTAAATCTCTATGCAAGAGTATGTCATGGTGAGTTCTAGGCCAAAAATCTCATGTATATTCAACTTCATAAGGGAACATGTATTAGTTCATTGTGTCATGGATATTTTAGAATTGATATGTTATATCCTTCCACTTACTATTTTTATTAAAACCAAATTCATTGAATTACTTTACATACTTAATCAAACTATCTTTAATTTCTTTTTTCATTATTTTTTCTACTTCTATCTGAGACTTTTGCAACAATGGAATCTTGCAAATTTTCTCTATTTTTCAAGTATTTGAAAATTATTTCCATTAGATTACCTTATGTAACATTTGTATTACCATTTTATTTTGTTCCCCATAATTTAATAGGGGGACCAATTTCAATCTCTTATAGAGTTTATGCAATGCATAATGGGCTGACCTTGCTCCATGCGTAGAAGAAAATATTGACCTTTTGTCAAGCCTACTATTTCATTCCTTCCCTTCAGTTGGTAACTATTAACATAGTATTTGAAATCTACTTCTTCTTCAATCAAATATGGCATGAAGTTTATTGTATTTTCACGTCCTATAATTTTTCCAACATCTCTACCACACTCCTTATATATTTGCTCTTTATAATTCAAAAAGGTTTCCAAATGTGTCATTGATGTCCTCATGGTATGTCCTACAAAGAGAAATATAACCTTGACATCAAGGAAAATACCTTTATAGACAAGGAGAGATAAATATTGCAACAAAAACTTATACAAAAAAAACATGACTTTGTGAATTTGTAAATGTAATAGAATTACATTTAGTTCCATATAAGGTTAGACATTTTTTTAATATAATAATGGATATAATGAAGTACATTTTCTTATTGTCCCCACAAAATTTTTATAGTTGATGGTATATATTGGAAGTAATTTTATTGAAGTCACCAATTGATTGTACTTATTTTATATATTTATTGCATTTCGGGTAGCACTTATTAGAAAAAATGCATCATACAATTGATATTTTGAAGATATAGGTTTATATAGTAAAGATCCTTAAGTATATGGAATTGTTGTTTCCATATCCTTCAAACAATTATTAATTTAGGTGATAGTAAATTCAGACCTTCTAAGAACATATAGTAAATTTTTTTACCATATCTACCTTCACCATAACCATGTGTGATAATCCCTACCATTGACAACTCTACTATTCTATGATAACTTCTTTACCTTTTGTCACAGTCCTTGGCATGAATACTTTTTGATGTTCCAATTTGTCATGAATGAGATTGAGGCATTCTTCATGGTATTGCTTTGACATTCATTTATGTATGTAATACATTTGTCTTGCAAAAAGTATTTGATTTGAGTGCATCATGAATTCTTGATCAATACAATCTTCTTTATCTCTAGATAGGGACCTAGATAATTTTAATCAGGTCAAAAAGATATATGTTTTACACCTATAAAAGTCATTAGACTTAGCAATGGTCACATCATGAAAATTAGATTTCCACGTGTTATTGAAGTTTTCACTAAGATATTGAAGTTTTCACTAAGATATTCACTAAGATATCTACTAGTTTTGCATTGATGTAGCACCTCATAATTTATTGAGTGAAAGATTATAGAAGATAAACATTTTCTCATGCACCATCTATATCTTCCTAGCATGTAAGTCTTGGAAAAACATATTTAAAATTATCCACCAATTAGTTTGACAAATCTTTAGCTACCATTATCTTATTTTATGGATTTTGTCAAAGCATCCATATATGGAATGCATTTCATTCCCCATTTTTGTGACAAATTTGAATGTCAAGAAAGGTAATTATCTTCAATATGTATATTTTAATCCAAATAGATCTTTGTACCTTGAAAATCAATGGTACTTTTGTTTTTATTTTTCTTAAACAACCTGATAAAAAGGAATCCAGGACATGTTGCCTCCTATCTATTATGGTGGAATTAAGAAACTTTATCCTTGAATATTTTAGCATCTTAAATGATATTCTTGACTGAACATTTTTTGGTACAACATTCCTCTAAATACACTTTTGTAATCTCACTATCTATGCTTGCATCAAGTTCCACTTGGCTGAGTGAAGTATTTGGCTAAATTATTTTTGGGATTGAGTAGTTATAGGCACAAGTTAATTTTTTTGGATGCCTTTTCTTTAATAATGTATTGCAAGTAATGAATTAAGTATCCACTACTTCCCAAACATTTTTAATTTATTTCTTATTTGGTATCATGTATGGTAAATTGATTGCTCTACATTCAATGTCCACTATCTTGTTAGAAGGCCATCTAACAATTGATGTTCTAGTTACCTATATAATGCAAGTATCATAATGTTGTATAATGTGCCTTATGTAAATTAAAAATTCATTTTCCACCATTAGAATAGGATGTCAATAAAAAATCTCCCTTGGTCGTGTAAATTTAACATAACCAAAAGTAAAATTTTCATCATTTACAAGAGTTATACCATTGTGTAATAAATGTACCCTGTCTCTAATAAAATCATTTCTTAGGCTATGAAATGTGGTAGGATCATTTATATATCAAACCAATGAATACAAGAAAGGGTTTTATTATTGTAATGGTTGTATATGCATAGCTGAACTAAAATTATTGTCCATCTTCCATGTCATCCTATATAGAAAACTTGTCTATGATGTGTTGCATAATTCTTGTGCTCCATATAGTAAAAATATCAACTACATTCCCCAAATTATCCATAAAATATCTAGGAAATGGAAGTGATAGATTCAGATCAAAAGCTTTTTTCACATTAACACTTACACATTCAATAGGTATTTTCTCATTATGGCATGTGGAAGTGAGATTTATGGATTCAAAAGAGTTAGGATCTGGCTTGGAGCTTTGTGTATTATTCCTTCACCAATGACCTTACCATTATTTATGATAAATACATATTCTCCACATTGGAAAGCCACTGATGTGTTAATTTTTTAACCTAGACATTTGCAAAATACATGAGATTATTTGTTAATCAAAGTATTTATAAAATCAATCCAATTTATACATATATGTAAGATATAAAGATTTATTTATACCATGACACAAGAATATAGATATGTTGAAACCAAAAAACGTTAAAAATTTAATGTATAACACATTTTTTTAATGATAATGTTTATGTTAATCCAAAAAAATAATAGCTTTTAATATCATATACTCCATACTTCAATCTTCATTTCATCCTAATTTCAAGGTATCTCCTAGGAGATACCTTTCAAACATGTATAAGAGTGGAATGGACAAGTAGATAAAAATAGTTAATTAAATGAACATTAAACCATGTATTTTAATAGTATACAAAATGATATTGAGCAATGGGGGCTTTGACCAAAATCATGGAAAATGATTAGCTACTTATATTTTAGGATCATGTATGTGATTTTAACATCTACAGTAAACCCAAGAGTTTGAAGGCATATCCTAAGAGATACCTTTAAAACATGCATAATGGTACCCTTGAAGTTATTACAAGGCACTTCAAGGTATGTTTGAAGGAAGTACTAGGTAATACCTTGAAGGCCCTTATAATACCTTCAAGGGAACCCTTATACATGTTTAAAAGGTATCTTATAGGAGATACATTCAATGTACCCTTGAAGTTAATATAATGCCCTTCAAGGTATTTCCTTGAAGGCACTACTGGGTTATACCTTGAAGGGCCTTGTAGTAACTTCAATAGTAACTTTAAGGCATCTCCTAAGAGATACTTTTTGGACACCCAACATGCCCCTTTCAAGAGCATATACTTGAAAATACTACTAGGTGATACCTATTGGTATCAAGAGCATCAATGAGGTTACATGTTTGAAAGGTATCTCCTAGGAGATAACTTCAAGGTATTTTTTACCCAAAATCCCCCACTCTCAAATTTATTTAGAATAGGGACCCATTACACCTTAAAGAGAAAGTAGTTTAGATGTGAGAGTTGTTATTAACATTTGAATGCATGATTAACAAGATAAGGTCTCCAAATTTCTCATTTATCGAGTAATAATATATTTTTAATATGCACTTCTCTAAGATTTATTGGAATTAATGTTTTCCTAGTTATCTCAATATTCAATACTTTCCTTTTTAGAATAACCTATTAATGGTTTTCAAAAGACTTACATGTATGTAGGTTTTTGAAGTTATGTGGGATAAAATTCCCCAATAAATCTTCATCATTTTGCATTTTCTAAAATTTTATGTAACTTACTACTTTTAGGTTTTATTTCTTTTGAGCTAACTAGTTAACTAGTTTGTCAAAGTGTTTTTATGGCCTCATGTAGGTTGTTATTTACTATGATTTTTTAATACATTTTTATAAAATAATTTCCAAGTCATCTAAATCTACCACGTGGTGTCTTTATTTCTCGTGACCATTCAAACACTTATAAAATCCTAAAATACTCCCATGTGAGTGGATCATCGATATTTGGCCATGTGTTTAGATCTCATTCACTCAATGAATAATAAGGTTAAATTTAATTTGTATGAAATTTATGATGCAATAAAGTAGCAAAAACCATCCATGTGTCATGATCTCACAATCCTAATACTATCAGATGATTTTGAGAAGTCTTTAAATCCTCTAGGTAATTAGAGAACCAGTATGATGATACATGTCTTTATCTTGCTTCCTCGGAGCCTACACATCAAGGTAGAAAGATGTACAATGATCTTGGGTGAATATATTGATTATATTATACCACATAGTATAATCCCACTAGCCTAAGGAAATAAATCAAAGGATAACAAATAAAAGACCCAAGAAATAATGGAGTGGTGAATTTTTTTCATGTGTCTCTAAAATGACACATTGGTCAGGTAATACTATTATGAAACTATTTAAAGGATTTGACCATGCAACAAATGTCAAGTAATGATGAAAAAAATTCCTAGAGTCAGAGGGAGGAGAATCCACATGGTAGTGGGGCTCATAAAATCTAGAACTTCATTGGCAAGGTTCAAGATATGAAATAAGTTAAGAGAAAAAATGAAAAGGGCTATTGTAGTCATTAATTTTCACAAATTGGCCAAGTAAATGAATTTAATTTAGTAAGGATTGTGAATCCAAAAGGTAGTATAATCAATCTTCTGATTCAATTGTAATTAAACTATCGTTAAGTTAGCATTTGCTCATCAAATTCAAGATTTATCACAACTAATTTGATTTTTTTATAATTTTAGAGAATTAGAACTTAAGATCAAAAATAATGGCTTGTGTTTTATGTCTTCCACCTCCCCCCTCTATGTAATCTATTATAGGGTTAGGGATATACACTAATACAAGGTATGAAAGGTCTCCCTCAATCATGACTTCAAGCACTATTCTACTATATGGGAAGAATTAGAAGTAGTAGAACCATGTGGTTCCACAAAGTAACTTTTTACCTTCACATGGAAATACAAACAATACTTGGTGGTAATCAAGACCTCGGACCTCCATGATTTAGTGGAAAAACCTAAAGTAATGCCCTGCATTTAATTAGTTTTTACTCTATTTATAAATGGCTAATTTTCTATAAAGCTTCTACACTTCTACCAATACAATACACCAATAGCCTATATTAGTGGACAAGCTTTTGACAAGTACTACAAACTCCCTATCCTTGAAATAAGTCACAATCAAGCCTTAGTGAACCAATATATGTATTCAAATATTGTAAATAATAAGTTACAAGAGTGATAAAGTGATCCAACCACCATCATAATTAGGGGGGCATCTCTTCTATCCTAATTACTACTTTCAAGCCTAGAATCAAGATTGACATGGCCTTGTCTAATAGAATTTATGGCTTCCTAAGCATAACCCATGCTAACAAGGTCTATATTACCCTAATGGACACCATCCTCACCTCTACCAAGATCATTTCCATAGGGGAAATCATTAGTGCTAGCTTAATTTACCAAGTTAGTAGCTTAGATAATAGGCCAGATGGCAAATTTTATATGGCATCTCATTTGGTAGATAAGATAACTAAGATAGTCCACTCATCCTTTGAACAACCCTAGGAACCATCTTATAAGTATCCTAAGAACATAATTTATGATGAATTCAATATTATTCACATCCATAGGTTCAAAAAAAATATGACCAAGATGATTGAGACTTTCTACCCCATGGTGTACCAAGCCATTTATGGCAAGGATATGCTTAGAGTGTTCGATCATATTAGAAGAACTATTGAGAAGATTGGTAACATTTGGCTTTACCCATATTACACAATCATCAGGATATAAGTCACTAGATCCCTTCTCATGTATCTTCCTATATTGATCTCACATAAGGTGGTAGAGCAAGGGATTGTAGCTCAATTGGTTGATTTTTTGGATGCCACCCTAAGGAGAGATAAGCAAGGGGTAGTCCACCCAATTTTCCTCAACATTGGTCAAATATAGTACTCTATATGGGAACATTTTCAACCCATGGGTAGAATCAAAACTTCCTAAAACCTCAAATGGGCACCTTACAAACCATGGGATCCAAAGAAAAGGGTCAGGAACCACCTAGATAGAGTTAAGGATAGGGTGAAGATTGACTATGGCCATGTTTCATATCCACATAAAATAGTATTCATGAATTATTTGAATAACATGAAGGTTCATATGAGGATGAACAAAGTAAATATGTCTCTAATGGTGGCTAGACATATATAATATAACTTGAAGACCATCAAAGAAGATGCCAAGAGAACTAAAAAGGAACATTGGGTATTTAAACCTCCTCTAGTAAACCTATCATAGGTTGAGATACAAGAATAGGTTGGTCCATCTAGCCAATCACATGTGGAGGAGAGGTATAAACTCATATAGACCCCTCTTTAACATCCCAACCCAATGGTTACAATTGTGGCAAACACTTTAGTTTTCACACCTCCTTAGTTGGTTGTTAATTCACAAAGTTTTTCAAGTATAGCTCAAGTAAGAGGACCACTATCTATGTTTCCCTTTCCTCCACTCATTATGGCACAAGTAAGCCTTCCATATTTACTTCCCCTATTCTTGGTTTGATTCCACCTCCATCCTCAGTTCAAACTAATTTTATTCCACCTCCAACCTTGAGTTCACCCCTAGCAGCCACTACTACTCTCACTTATTCACCCATTCCTTATCCATCACCTACTCCTATTCTCATTGAATACCATGTCTCTCCTCAAGGTGCACCCATAAAGGTATCCCCTAAAGGATAAATATAAAAATAGTTAAACATTGGGAAAGGTTTTAAATTAGCAAAGCCTATGGAATTGATGGAAAATGATGAAAAAATTAAGAATTTCATAGAAAGAGAATGGTCTACTAAAAAAGGATCAGAGGATAAAAATAAAACATCATTGTCAAAAACTATCAATGAGACCACTGAAAGTGACCTAAATGATGAATAATTATTAGAAGAGGAATCCTAATTAGGGGATACTACAATCATAAGGATTAGTTTAGTTTCAACTAAACTACTACAAAAGTCATAAGGGAATAATAAGGATGAGGTAGAGTCTAGACCTTCACCTATCACATAGGAAAAATTGGTTAGCATAACTTTATCCCTAGAACCATCTAAAACAATAATATTATTTGTAGCAATGGCTTCCCTAATTATTTATACACAAGGGGTAAGTATTTAGGCTTTTTATTCCTTATATGTTATTAAAACCACTATTTTTCTAGATAGTACTATGGAAACTATTTCCCCTATTATAGGCTCCAAGAGTGATCAAATGGCTATGGTGCCAATTTTGGCAAATCCTGATCACAAACTTTATAGCCAAAGTAGTAGTTCCCCCTATCTCGCCTTCTATAAACATTATTGGGTTTAGTTATGAGTATGTGATTGTCTATTTCTAAGAGTTATTGAAAATAGCTTCTAATTATTCATTTACTACTTACATAAACACTCAGGCCTCTAGACCCAATGAGCAAGAAAATTTTGATAATTTGGTCTCCTTTGATATTTTTGCTTCCCTAAATACCCTTCTTTATCCATCTACTCAATTGGTCCTACTAATCAGTCATACATCCCAAATAAATTTGGTTACCATTACATCAATAAGAAGGTTAGATGAAGGAAGGCTAGTAATTGATATAGTAACCCCTAAAAAGGTCACTATATGAAGAAAGGATATTCCCCCTTTCCTCAAATTAGAACCTCTTCTCCTAAAACTATGCTTTCTCAAAGACAATCCCCATATTCTACTCCTCTCAAGTAGGTAGAGCCTACAACACAACTAATCACTTTGAATGTACTTAAATAGATTCAAAAGATGCAACTAGTAGAAGAGACAAGATAAGATTTGGTTATGGTGGATCAACCCATAGTCAGGTTCTACTTCAATAAAGAAACCAAGACTACGAGGAAGATTAATATAAAAATCATGATAGTTGAAGGCCAAAAGATAGAATTAGAATAGAGGGAAGATGCTTTCTCTCTAACCAAAAGGATAAAATTACTCCCCTCTGACTTGGGCCATTATATATAAGATCCTTAATATTTTATGAATTCAGTGGGGTGAATGATAAAGGAAATGTTTAGAGGTTATGACCATGCCATGGGAACTTTATAATGGAAAATCATTGTACAACATCTAAGGGACCTCATTGATAGTGTTCAAGGGGTAGCTCAAAATATGTATGATGTTATCCAAATAATAAGAGGTTCCAAGAGAGAGTCACAACCCAAATGGGGAGATGTGGTTCCCCTTGCTGACAAAATTAAGAAAATGGAGGCCAAACTCCATTTATTAAACCAAGCATCTAAGAGTAAGGCATACGATCATTTGAATTTAATAACTACTCCTGATGCATCATGAGCCCAAAATTATGTGGATACAAGAAGAGATGACTTAATCAAGTAGAATCAAGAGATGAAAAATTTGGTGTTGAAACTCATTGGCTATGAGGGGTAGACCATTTCCATTTTGGGAGATCTAAGGATCTATAGTGTGATCAATAAGCAAGGAGAATTGGTCCTTAGATCCATATTTGATGATCTAACTACAACAAGTATTTTCAAAACAAAGATTGAAGGCACAATATATAAAATGCAGGATGACTTATTGTAATTGGTGAACTTTTCTAGAGGTAAATTCTTTTATATAGAGACTCTCTATGTGGAACTTAGGGCTTCATTGAAGATGCACAGATACTTAATAGATAAGCTCCCCAATTCAAAAGATCCTTGCTAGACTTCTAAGTAATAGAAGTTGATTTTTAGGTGATCCATGCCCTCTACTTGAAAATTTAAGAAATAATTTAAGCTTATTATGACACTTTACCTCCACCAACCAACTCAATAACACATGTGCCTTTAGTAACTAGACTACAATTGCAACAAATTTAGAAATAATAACTACTATCACATTGACATGACTGAATGTAGCTTATTCCTCATAGATAGATTCTTTTGTCATGTTTTGGTGAATGTTTTAGCTAAAATTTTGTTATGATGGTCTTATATCCTAAGGGATGTAACAACATATTTGATCCATACATGTCATATATGTCTCTTTGTGAGATATTTTAAATGATTTTAACTTTAAAAACAACTTGTGTGATGAGGCATCCCCATCCCTAGATATAAATCCATGTAATATCCACACTCCAAAAGGAGCATAAATTTTGATATTCATTATAGATAGAGGCCTTTTGGTTGTTCTAAAAATATGTGTTGCATGACTCATTCTCTCTCTTTCATATTTGTGTTATAGTGTTTATGCATTTGTATCTAACATGTAGCTTAGTTTATTGATATATGAAATAGAAATTTCAAGTAGATTATGATTAGGTAGTAAGATTCTATCAATTAAAAATATGCAATAGAAATTTTAGGCTGATATATCTTGTTTTATTTTTTTAGGTTGATAGATCATTGTCCTCCCATCTGACTGCAATATACTTGATCCCCACATAAGACCAATGAATGAGATAGGATGATGTATTAATTTAAATACCATAATCTTAACTACATTCCATCCCACCCAAATCCACATGAGTAGACAAGATACAAACAAAATTTAAAAATTAAGGTTAACTACCTCGCTAAAATCTTCCCATGTTCCCTTATCATTGTCCTCCTATCTGATTTCAATCTGATTGATCCCCACATTAGCTAAAAAATTAGCCTTTAGATTGGCATTCCTATAGAAATGTAAACACTTATATTTATGGATTAGATATAAATCATCCCACACTTACTCAAGAATGTTATTCAAATTCTAGGATTTATCCATTTTTTTAGACAAGGCTTGAATGACAACTTTAGAATCTCCTTCAATTTATAACTTAGGTACTATTAGCCAATTTTCACATCCAATTTTGCATCTTTAATTTTAGATAAGTGAAAAATTCTGAATTGGTTTATCCCCATAGCAAAAATACCAAGTGTTATTTCCTTCGGAATCCTTAGTTTGGTCTTTCTACAAGTGTTATTTCGGTCTTTTGCTCACGTGTTATTTCTTTCAATAAGGTTTTGCTTCTATTTTTCCATCCAAGTCTCAAAGGAATTATTTCAGACATTTTGTTCAAAACAATCATTCCAAAAGAATTGGATCTTACATTTTCTAAAGGAATTGGTTCTCTCTCAAAATGTTCGAAGGGTATATTCCAAGCTTTCCAAAAGGCATCTTTAATATTTCCAAAGGAAAAGTGTCCTTTTAAACTTTTTTAAAGGGTGTGTTTCTTCAAATAATTGGTCTAATTCAAGTTTCTTAGAGGTACTTTGTAACTATTTTGAATGAATTGTTTTAGACATTTTGTCCAAAACAATCTTTTTGAAGGGTCTTTTTCTCATAAAAGTGTCCCTTGCAAAATTTTTGAAGGGAAATTTTCAATTTTTCCAAAGGGTCATTTTTATTCTGAAGGGACACTTTAAAAAATTATGAATGGACACTTTTCAAGCAAAGGGAAGCTTATTTATCTTGTGAAGGGACATTTTCAATCTTTTCAAAGGGTATTTTATCAAGAATTGGTCTTTTATATTTTTCCAAGGGAATTGTTTCAGACATTTTGTCCGAAACAATCTTTCCAAAGGAATTAGTCCTCTCTCAAAAATTCTAAAATGTCATTTGCAAAATCTTGAAGGGACACTTGAAAAAATTCTAAAGGGTCTTTTCTCAAGAAAGTGTCCAGTTCAAGCTTTTTGAAGGGACTTTGCAAGATTTCTAAAACACATCTTTAAGCTTTCTAAATAAAAAGTGTCCTTTGCAACTTTTTTGATGGGCATGTTTGAGCCTTTTGAAGGGAAAATTTCAAATTCCTAAAGGGTAGGTCTATCAAAGGGATAGTCCACTTGCAATTTTAAGAAGGGGCTCAAAAGGTTATTTATTTTAGAGAAAAGGGTCAATAAGAAAATTATTTGAGGAAAATACCAAAGAAAAGATCCAAGAAAAAACCCTAAGGGAATAGTCCTAGTATAATTATGGTTATATGGACATCAACTTCAAGGTGATAAGCTAGCCATTTGCATTTAAACAAGTGGGTCTCAGATAGATCGATGGTCCTCATTCAAATAATCAAAGATCTAAGGGATCACATTTTTCATCCACCAAAGTAGATCAAAGGGTTCATCTCACCATTGATTAGGTCATGATCCAAGTCATTTTTGATGGCCAATCAATGGAACAATTATCTTTACATGTAGACTCCAAGTGATACCTCTCCAAGGCCAATAGAATGAAAGTGACTCTTCCCTACACTATTGCACACCTTATTAAGCCACTGATAAGGTGTTATCAATAGGAAAAATATATAAAAAGTGTAATCTCATTTACATAACTAATTTATGCCATTAATCAACTCAAAAATATCTTGTTTATGCTAGTACAATCATTGGGGAAGCATCTTAGATAGAGAAAGTTAGTTATATAACCACTTGAGGTGACATGGATCATTTGAATGGCCTAAATGACCATCATTTGCAAAGATAATTATAGCTAAAGATTGAGACTACTAACAGATTGATTCCTCTTTTTGGCACCAAAGGCATCCTCCTCTCACTTCCTTTCTGCTATAAATACAACCCAGGGGCTAGTGTAAAAATAACCACATAGTGTATGGTGAAGCCCTATTGGATTGATGTTATATTTTGCCTTTAAGCATTAGTATAAGTATATTTATTTCAAGTTTCTAGACAATTTTTTGAGTGTGTAAGAGACATATAGTGATAGTAAGTGATTATTTTCCATCATTCTATCCTTTATCCTTCATGCCTGAGAAAAATTTCTTAGTCTAATAGGTCATATAGAGTGTGTTCAAGTGTGTTAAATTGTTATAAGTGTTTTACTATTTTAGAATGTGCAAAGTTTGCCTTTTAATTCATTTACCTTGTGCCATTTTACACATCTCACCTTTGTATTAAAATAATTGTGTTAGAACCCCTTAGAGCTTGAAAATGGTCTGTGTGTTTTGTTGTATTGTGCATTATAATATGAAATTTACATGGAAGATAATCTCAGTGCATCACCAATTTTAGATTAGGTTTAATTTTGTGCAATTTATAACTCTTTTCCTTTAGATCAAACTAGTTTAGGCAGAGGTTATTTTACAGAGATACATTTAGGGAGCTATCCCCTTTAAATCTAGAGGTTCATTTCCTCTATAAGTATACCCACATGCCTAGAAATGTTCCAATGTTTCCCAAATATGGAAGAGGATTGAAAAATCTCTTCTAATGTGCAATATTTGGAGACAATAGTTCTAGCACACCCGATGGGACAAATTATTTACATGTCAAGGTGAATTCTAGTCTTGACAAGCCTAAGGTTTTTGAAATATCCTTAATCCAACATTTGGTGACTTTAAAAGGTGAGAATATATAGTTGTAGATCAAGTATTCCACATAATACTTCATGTTCCTCACTAGGTCATTTAGGATTTTGACCAAGCCCCTTTAGCTAAGCTCTTCTTGAAAAACAACACCCTGAACCATTCCTAATGCTTAGAGATCGTAGACAAGGATGTTTTGAAAAGGAAGAAGAAGAAGTTGAAGAGATATGAGATCAAAAGGAAATAAGAGAAATAGATAGGAAAGAAACTTTCCCATCATTTAACACCCAAAATCTAATTGACCTTCCTACATACAACCTTATTCCTCCCAATGCTACCAAGAGTCTCCCTAGTTTCAATGGAGAGGGTCTTATTACCCCATCTGAGCATATTAGGGATATCTCAAATTTATATAACTTCTATAATGTCACCTAAGCCAACATAGCCATTAGATTGCTTTCCATGTCTCTAAGAGGTAAGGCACTTGATTGGTATAGGACTTTGGAAGGTGGTTACATTACAAGTTGGGATGGTTTTGAGGAATTAGTGGTAACTAGATTTGAGAATAAGAGTGACAATAATTCATTGATACATCAGATAAATGTGATAAAAATAGGTCTTAATGAATCCATGGGAGATTTTAATGAAAATTTCAAAGGACATGACATAGGTTACCAGCTGTCATGAGACCTCCTTTGAGATTTGTGTTCCCCACTTATGTCAAGTGTATTGATACTGATGTGGTGGTAATGTTATAGTCAATGGCAAGATTCACTCTGTCAGACACATATGATATAGTTATTGAAGATGAGAATAGCTTGATATAAGCTATAAATCTTCCTCTAAGAGTTTCCATGCCTTTATTGTCTCATAGTTCGGTTGAAGCTCTAAATGTAGCATAATTTCCTAATGCCAATGTCAAGTCGATAGCCTTTCCTAAGAAGGTGGATAATGCTATGGACAAAGATGAGGAAATTTGGTCATTATGAGCTCAAATCAAGTAAGCTCAATTCTAGGTAAGTGTTCCACCTAACCCTCAATACTATCTTCAACAAGGCTATAGAGCTCCACCCCAATACAACTAGCAAGGAAGAGGATAAGATTAACAAGGTTTCAATAGGTAGATTAATGCCTATAATCCTAATTCCACTCATTCCATGAAGGTTGTTGTTCTAGTACATGCTAGCTTGGTCTAAAGAGAGGATCATTTGGACTAATGGGGACAACCTCATGGATAATTTATGCATAATGGTGAAGAATACAGCCAAGATTTGGTGGCACAAGAAGAATCTACTCCTTATGTGACATTAGAAGAAGAGAATATCATGTAAAGGGATATTCATGGGGAAGGTAGCAGCCAAAGTGTAGGTATGATGAACTTTAAAGTAAAGGATTATTACATGTTGAATCAAATCACATCAATTACAGCCAACATAAGAGCCAAAAAGAGAGCTCTAGGAGATGTTCTAGGAGTACCTGTGACTCCAAGTGATGCCTCTCCAAGGCCACAAAGTGTGAATCCTAGTGTAATACCTACTACTAGTCATGCTCCTCAAAAAAGTTAGAATGCAAGTAGGGTTGTCAAACCTATAATGAAATAGGTTCATACTCCCTCACTACCTTCAAGAATGCAAGAAAAGGTGAATAGTTACCCTCTAAACATTATTGATTATTTGAAGAATACCAAGACAATAATATCTCTTTGGGATGTCTTGCATATGCTTTGTCAAAAAGAGCTCTTATAATAATAGATTTCAAACATTCATATAGCCCCTCAAACTTCAAAACACAATAATGTATCCCTTACCAATCCTCCAAGTCATGTCTTAGATCCCTCCACCAAATCTGAAAATCATCCACCTTTATACCTCACACTCATTATGGGAGACAAGTTGGTTCATAATTGTATTATAAATAATGGCATTAGTACCACTACCATGCCTAAGGTGGTGGTTGATAAGTTGGGATTGAAGTATGAACCACATAGTAAACATGTGTTATAGCTTGATGGGACTCCAACCAGGATAGTGGGATTGGTCATGGGTTTTAAAGTCTTTCTACATGGTTTCCCAAGTTTCCCCATTATATAATATGTTGTGGTGGTAGACCTTCTAGCTCATTTTGCTATCTTCTTGTCATCATACTTAACACCTATGATAAGAGGGTACCTTTCTAATGATAGGTATTTTATAGATTTTTAAACAAGATATGGAACCAAGGTGACTATAAGGACTCATCCCTTAGTAAGGTTTCATATTTATCCATCCATAGAGACAAGTTTAAATTAGAATTGTCTAATTAGCAAAGAAGAAGGTGTCATAGATGGTGAGGCATCCTCCCCCCTTGAAGGTATTTTTGATCTTTTCCTTGATAAGTAAAACATTTAAATGAATGGACTTGATCCATATACTTTCATAGAAGAAACTGATTTGGGAGTTTATTGTATACACAAAAAAGATGTTTCAATCCCTTTACTAATGAAGACCATGAACTTGAAGGGATATGGGAAATGTTTGTTGATGGTTAAAGAAGCAAAGTAGGTGAAATATTGAGCATTATGTTAGTTTATCCATCAAATAATCAATACTACTCATATAGATTCCACTTCAACTGCACTTGCAATGTGGTACAATATAAAGGCCTAGTTCACAACCTCTAATGGGCAAAGAAGAGAGGGATCAGGAATTTGAAGGTTTATGGGGATAGTGAATTGGTCATCCATCAAGTGATAAATCAAGCTAAAACCAAAAATACCTTGCTTAAATCCTACAATCATAGGTTATGGGACCTACTTGAAGACTTTTATGCCTTCAACATACAACCCATACCAAGGGATTCGAATAAACATGATGATATATTGACTGCCATAGGAGCATTATTTGATGCAGTTGCTAATGTAGGAAAGGAGAAAGATCAGTCCCATATCAAGGTCATTGTGAGGTCTTCTATTCCATATAATGAAGTGTCATGTCAAGTGTTTGAAAGTGATGAGCACATTGCATAATTCTTACAAAATGAGGCAATATTCTCCTCAAGGAACTAAAAGAGACTCATGATCAATATGAAAAACAAGTTATTTAGTTGAAGAAAAATAAGATACCTAAGGGGCTGATTACTTTGGAGAGATTTTTAAATGAAGATGATGAAAAAAAGAAATAAAGAGTGATCATGTCAACAAAAGAATAAAAACATGAGAGAGTCATGATTTACAAGGACAAGATCCTAAATTTTTTTAAGGTATGTTCTCTATCTGAGAGGTAGGTCTTTGAATTATGCAAAGAGTTCCATGACATATTTATTTGGGAATATAAATATTTAAAATGGTTTGATCCAATTATAACTCATCACACTATTGAGGTATAACCTAGAGCTAAAATAGTTAGGAAAAAATAAATGCCTATCAATCCCAAGATAGAGGAAATCATGAAGAAAGAGTTGACCAAGCTGATTGAGTCTAGGATTATCTTTCCTATCAAAAACTTAACTTGGGTGACTAATCTTGTCCCTATCTAAAAGAAGAATGGAGAGATCAGACTTTGTGTGTATTTTTGAGACCTTAATAGGGTGTCTCTCAAAGATCATTGTCCACTACCTTCCATGGACCAAATTTTTCAAGTTGTTTCAGGTTTTCAACGCTTCTCACTTCTTGATGGTTATTTAGGTTACAATAAAATATAGGTTAATGAAGAGGATCAGTTAAAGATAGCCTTCACTACAAAATGGTGGATCTTATCCTCTAAGATGATGCCTTTTGGTTTATCCAATACTGGAGATACATTTCAAATGGCAATGGACATAGATTTTAAAGGGTTGATCAATAAGTTTTCACTTGTGTACCTTAATGATATAAATATTTTTTCAAAGGATGATACTAATCATATGGAACATCTAAGGTAGGTGTTTGAGAAATGTAGGAAGTATGTAATATCCCTTAATCCAAAAAATTGTATCTTTGTTATCCATGAAGGTAAGTTATTGTTTAAAAAGAAGGCTTGTCTATTGACCCCGAGAGGATTGAGGCTATTCTAAGCTTGTCTTTGCCTCAACACAAGAAAGGAATTCAAAGATTCTTGGGGAAAATAAACTTTGTAATAAGGCTTATTCTAGGCTTTGCAACTGTCGTAAAGCCTATCATAACTATGCTCAGGAAGAACCAAGATTTTTCTTGGATAAAGGAAGGTAAGAGTAGTTTTGAGGCAATCAAGCAAGAAATTACAAAATATCCTTCTCTCTTGAACCCAAACTTTACCAAATATTTCATACTCTATACCTTTACTAACCTTGATACAATCTCAACTATGCTTATGTAAAAGAATGATGAAGAGGTAGAAAAAACAATTGCATTCTTCAGCCAAGGATTGGAAGATTATGAGGTTAAGTATACATTTATTGAGAATCAATCTATAACAATGGTATGAGGATTGAAAAAATTTAGACACATGGTTTCAAATAATAAGATACATGTCATGGTTTCTCATCCTAGCACCAAGGAGTTTCTCCTAAGCAAAAACCTCAATGAAAAGAGATATGGGTGGATTACAAAGGTGATGGAGTATGATGTGGACATTAAGGTGACAAACTTGGTAAGAAGAAAAGGGTTATGTGAGATTTTATCTTTATATTTTCAAAATCCAAAGGAAGAAGTCTTGATCAACCAAGTTCACCCCCAACTAGTTGATCACATACAAGTTCAAAGTTGGACACAAGACATCATTAGTTTTATTCAAAATTGTGAGTACCCCAATGGGTTGAACAAGTCTCAAAAGAGGTATTTTATATTGCAAACCATTCCATACTATCTTTTAGATGTTGTTATCTTTATGAAAGACATGAATGGTGTGATATTGAGGTGTGTTAATAGTGATCAGTTTGATATATTGCTATAAAAGTTTCACAATGGTACAAATAGAGGTCATTTCTCTACTAAGATAATAGCTACAAAGATAATGAGGGTTGGTTACTATTGGCCTAGTCTTTTTAAGGATTTTTATCATTGGGCTAAGATGTGTCCTCAATGTGCCTTATTTTTAGGTAAATAGAAACTTGTAGCCCTTCCATTGATTCATATCTAATTAGACCAGCCTTTCATGCAATGGGGTTTTAATTTAATTGGTGTGATCAAACCTCCATCAAGTGTTGGACACAAATGGATATTGACTGCTACTAACTAATTCACAAGGTGGGTAGAGGTTGTTGCATTAAAAGAGGCAAGTGAAAATGCTATCTTGGAATTCTATGAGATCATTATAACAAGGTTTGGAATTCCCCATGTTATCATTTCTAATAATACACATGCTTGCGTAAGTGCTAAATTTTTTGATTGGGAAAATAGAAATGGAGTTTACTTGAGTAACTCATCCAACTATTACCTTCAAGGTAATGGGCTGGCTGAATATACTAAAAAAAATCTCATCAAGATCATCAAGAGGACATTAGAGAACAATCAAAGTCCATGGCACAACAAGTTGAAGACAACCTTATGGATTGACATGATTACTCCTAAGAGATCAATTGGTAATTCTCCCTTTGTGCTTATTTATGGGAGATAGGCTAGGTTGTTAATATCTCAAGAACTCCCTACTCTAAAACTTTCACATTAGCTATAACTACTTGAAAAATACTCCAATGGAAGTTAGATTGATAGAACTAATGTAGCCACAAGAAGTAAGAAACAATGCACATAAGGCCATGGAAGACCACCAAGTACTCATGAAGAATTCCTTTGACAAAAGAGTAAGTGCAAGAGTGTTCAATTAAGGTGATGTGTTCCTAAAATGGGATGAGGATAGAGAAAAATTGGGTAGACATAAAATGGTTGACACTTTATGGAGTGACCCTTACATCATTAACAAGTGTAAGTAAAATAACTCTTTTCAACTTACCAAGATGAATGGAGAAGAATTACCTATACTTATGAATTGGATACATCTAAAGTTTTTCTATTAGTCATTATAAGTTTATTAAGTAAATAGTAGTTGAGGTGTGTGTATTTCCTTTGGTTTTTTGTTGTGTTCCCTAAGTGCTTTGGAGTGTAAGTGGGTTTCCTTCATTTTGTTTGGTGTGTGTCTCTACATTTTTGTGTGTGAATCAAATATCTTTTATTTTTAAGCCAAAGGTTTATTCAAGTCATTTTTTGGGTGCCTATATGCATGACTCCATTCTCAATGGAAGGATTTAGGCAACTGGTCTTAGGCATAGTAGGCATGCCTCCCCTAGCAATCACCAAGAATGTTAGCTAATTTTCACACCCAATTTTGTATCTTTCATTTTGGCTAAGTGTAGCATTCTTAATTGGTTTATTTCCATAGCGAAAATACCAAGTGTTATTTATTTTAGAAGCCTTTGTTCGATATTTTTTCAAGTGTTATTTTAGTCTTTTGCTCAAGTATTATTTCTTTCGGCAAGGTTTTGCTTCAGCTTTTTTGTCCAAGTCTAAAAAGAATTGTTTTAGACATTTTATCCAAATCAATCTTTCCAAAAGAATTGGCTCTTACATTTTCCAAAGGAATTGGTGATCTCTCAAAAAGTTTGAAGGGTATATTTCAAGCTTTTTGAAAGGCATCTTCAAGATTTCTAAAGGAAAAGTGTCCTTTGCAACTTTTCCAAAGGTTTTGTTCTTTCTAAGAATTGTTCCAGTTCAAGTTTCCTAGAGGGCACTTTGCAAATTTTTTGAAGGAATTATTTCAAAAAGAATTTCTGAAACAATCTTTCTAAAGGGTCTTTTTCTCATGAAAGTGTCCTTTGCAATATTTTTGAAGGCACATTTTCAATTTTTTGAAAGGGACACTTTCAAAAAGTCTAAAGGGACACTTTTAAAGAAAAGGGATGCTTCTTTATCTTGTTAAGGGACATTTTCAATCTTTCTGAAGGGTCTTTTCAAAGGAATTGGTCCTTTACATTTTTCCAAAGGAATTGTTTCAGACATTTTGTTCGAAATAATCTTTCCAAAAGAATTGGATCTTACATTTTTTTGAAGGAATTGGTGATCTCTCAAAAAGTCCAAAAGGTCCTTTGAAAAAGCTCGAAGGGACACTTGCAAAAAAGTCTGAAGGGTCTTTTCTTGAGAAAGTTTCTAGTTTAAGCTTTCTAAAGGGACTTTGCAAGATTTTTGAAAGGCATCGTCAAGATTCTGAAGGAAAAATATCCTTTGAAACTTTTTTGAAGGGCATGTTCGAGCCTCTAAAAGGGCACTTTTCAAAGTCCCAAAGGGCAGGTATATCTAAGTGATAGTCAACTTGTAATTTTAAGAACACCTAAAAGGTTATTTCTTTTAAAGAAAAGGGTCCATGGGAAAATTGTGTGGGGAACATGCCAAAGCAAAGATCTAAGAAAAAATTATGAGGGAATAGTCCTAATATAATGATGGTTATATGGATGTCAACTTATAAGGTGATGAGATAGCCATTAGTGTTTAAACAAGTGGGTCTCAGGTAGATTAATGGTCCTCATTCAAATGATCAAAGATCTAAGGGCTCACATTCTTCATCCACCAAAGCAGATTAGAGGGTTCATCTCACCATTGATCAGGTCATGATTTGAGTTGTTTTTAATGTCCAATCAAAGGAATAATTAGTTGTACATGTAGACTCTAAGTGATACCTCTCCAAGGCCAATATAATGAAAGAAACTCTTCTCTATGTCGTTACACACCTCAGCAAGATAGTGAGAAGTTGTTAGCATCAGGACAAATCTACAAGTGGACTCTCTTTGCATAACTAATTGATACCATTAATCATCTCAAAAATATCTTATTTTTGTTAGTGTAACTATTTGGGAATCATCTTTGAGAGAGAAACCTAGCTATGTAACCACTTGAGGTGCCATGGATCAATTGAATGGCCCAAATGACCATCAGTTACAAAGATGGTTGTAGTTGAAGATGGAGACTCCTAACAGATTGATTCCTCTTTCTGGTGCCAAAGGCCTCCTCCTCTCACTTTTATTTTGTTATAAATACAACCCTTGGACTAGTGTAAAAATAATCACACAGTGTATGGTGAAGCCCTGTTGGATTGATGTTACATTTTGCCTTTAAGCATTAGTATAAGTCTATTTCTTTCAAGTTTATGGACAATTATTTGAGTGTGTAAGATATGTATAGTGATATTAAGTGATGATTTTACATCTTTATGTCCTTTATCCTTCATACCTGAGCAAAATTTATTAGTCTAATAGGTCATATAGAATGTGTTCAAGTGTGTTAAATTGTTGTAAGTGTATTACTATTTTGAAATGTGAAAAGTTTACCTTTCAGTTCATTTGCCTTATGTCATTTACACATCTCACCTCTATATTTAAAAACTTATGTTAGAACCCCTTAGAGATTGAAATGGTCTATGCATTTTATTGTGTTGTGCATTAGAATATGACATTCATGTGGAAGATAATCTCAGTACATCACCAATCTTAGAGTAGGTTTCATTTTGTGTAATTTCTAACTCTTTTCCTTTAGATCAAGCTAATTTAGATAGAGGTTGTTTTGTAGAGATACATTAAAGGAGGTATCCCCTTTAAATCTAGAGGTTCATTTCCTCTAGAAGCATACCCATATGCCTAGAAATGTTCCAACATTTCCCAAATCTAGAAGAAGATTGAACACTTTCTTCTAGGGTGTAAGATTTGGAGACAACAAGTACACCACATTCAAGTATAAGATTTACTCCCACCATTAGGGCTTGGGATTTAGCCTTATTGATAGATTTTTCTCTAATTAGAGACCCAATACAATCCTTAATCACACACTCTACCCTGGAGGGTCCCAAATTCCCTTGACAGGATCTATCAAAATTGAGTTTGAACCACCCTGGCTATGGAGCTTGCCAAGTAATATCAGTCCTGGTTTTATTCTTACAATATCCATTTATATTTATGATTGATTGATTAATATGGGTTCAATAGTTTTTATTTTTATATATGTTATTAATTTGTTTGTATAAGGGATTTATTTGCCTTAAAATTTTCTAATTATTTTTAAAATATTTTATTATGAATTCATAACTCTAGCTTTTATTTTCTTTGTTTAATATTAGTTTTCCTCAAAACTATGTAAAATTATGTATATTATAAGTACTTAATAAAATATCTCATGACTATTTCTTTGTCGTTAGTTAATAATGATTTTTTGATGTTCATCTTATTTTTCTTTTAAGGTATCTCTTAGGAGTTACCTTTCAAACATGAACAAGAGTAGATTTTTCCTTCAAGGTATCTCCTAGGAGATGATTTCAAGTTACCCATGAATGTATTACAATTCCCTTGAAGTTGTCTCATAATATATGCCTTGAAGGGTGTTGTCATGCATTCAAAGGGATGTTCAAGGTATCTCCTAAGAGATACCTTTCAAACATGTATAAGGGTACATTTGAAAATATTACAAGACCTCTCAAAGTATGTTTTAAGGCACTAATGGATGATACCTTGAAGGGCCTTGTAATAATTCAAGGGAAACCTTATGCATGTTTGAAAGGTGTCTCTTATGAGATACCTTCAAGGTACCATTTAAGGTACTATAATTCCCTTGAATGTATCTTATAGGAGATACCTTAAAGGGTCTTACAATACCTTTAAGGTTTGTCTTAGTAGATACCTTGAACATATATATGATTTAAATTTTATTTCAAGGAATCTTCTAGGAGATACCTTGAAGGTCCTAATAATACCTTGAATGGCCTTATAATACCTTCAAGGTTACCCTTATTCATGTTTGAAGGGTATCTCCTTGAAGACACTATTAAGTGATATTTATTGTCCCTTTTCTTGTCACCATTATCCTTTGATAAAATAAGGTAGGGTTAACCTATCTAAGTTGATCCAATGTCCATTATAGGCTCAAGGTCCAATCCAAGTTGAGTCCCAAATCTACTCCAAGTTGAGCCATTTTTAACTTGAGTCTTTCTAGGTCTATTCGAGCCAATTTGAGTTGATCCTGAGTTATCGTAATCTGTGTTAGTCAAGATGAGTTAAGATGATTCTCAAGTTAATCCAAATCTAGATCTTAAGTCAATTTACCTAAATAGATAAAATTTTGTTATTATCCATTTTTACAGTTCCATTCGAGGGCACATGGTGATATCTAAGCCCCTCTTTATCTAGATAGTTGAATGAGACTTAAGTGATTTCTCCATCTCCTCAAAGCCACATATCAACATTTTATAACCTTGTGTAATGTTTAGAATTCTCTTAAAACTTAGTCATTTCCTTTAGGGTTTCCCTAATGATCCCCATGTCATCAAGGTCAAATAGAGTAGTGAGTTAAAGGGATGTTTCTATGTGGATTAATCTTGGTGACCCATATCCCCAAATCCACCCATGCATATTTTTAGAGCCTTGAGTGAGTGGGATGATTCCACTTGTCACTATCTCATAATTCTAGTAGTCTTGATATGATTAATATAGACATAAGAGTGTAGCATTCCCTCATCAAACAAGATCAAGTTAGGTGGCATGATCCCACTTCACCAAAGATAGAGAGGTCATTAGACACATTTAAAGATAAAACAATGATATGAAATCATGAGGAAGGATTACATGGCACATGCCCCATAAAAGGAGACATGTTGATAACTCAATCATCAATACATAGGCATAAAGTTGATGGACTATCTATCCATTTAAGCCACCAGAAGGATCTTAGTCAGAATAAGAAGATTAAAACCTTCAAAGTGCTAATGTGAATACAATGGATAGTAGGATTATGATCAAATAATTAATGTTAACCATGGTTTCAAGGTCTATATCAAGGTAAAATTAAGTACAGTCATAGTTTTACACCTGAAATGTTTAGTTAAAATGTGGGATCATCAAAGATTAAATATTGGTTATTCTCCAAACCAATGAGAGAATAAGATAAACTAATGGTTTTGAGTAAAATATGATTATTTACATAATTTAAGGATAAATTATCAGTTATCATTTGATTTTGGCCATAATTTTTACTTGCACATAAGAACTATAGTTCCCCAATTTATGTTATCACATTTAATTCTGGCAGCCATGCTCTATTTTGTATTAAATGGCCTAATGGCTTCCCACTACATAAATAAGATAGGGTATTTCATTGTAAAATAATCTTCTAAGTGTCTAATGAGAATTCTTGATAAACTTGATAATTTTTATTTCCTTTAGAATAAAATTTAAGTTGAAATATGTCAGCTTCATTTCACATTTTAGTGAATTTGATATGTTATGTTGATGAATATTAGTGATAGTTTATTTCTTCCTTGTATTTATCCTTTTAATTCATGCCTTTATGTGAATTAGTTGACTTTCAAATGTCATCTAAAGTTCATCATATGGTTTATTATATTCAAGTGTTGGAGAATCATTAGCACCTATTTTTAGACATCTTGATTGGTCACCTTGACTATTGTGTAGCTGTAGCCTTCATATTGAATTTTTTTTGGAAGAATTTTTTTTGAAGTAGTTTAATCATGCTGTAATATATCATTAAAATAGTGCTTACATTTACAAGTAGAGTAGATACATTTCATGCATCACCTAAATTTCTATTTCCCTATTTTTAGTCTTTTTCTTCTCATTCCCCCTATCAAGTAGTAGTTTAGTATTAATTTCAAGGTGAAACATCAAGGGAGATAGCTTTATCTATATATTTACCTCACTAATTAGGCAATGCACAACCTAGAGGTGATTACATACTATCAATTGAATGGGGAGGCATGAACAACTTTCTTAAGGGTGCAATTTAGAGTTATAACAATACATTGAATGAACTTTTAATACCTTAAAGAGTACATTCAAAGTATCTCCTAAGAGATACCTTTTAAAAATAAACAAAAGTGGATTTTTCCTTCAAAGGAGTTCTTGTGAGATACCTTAAAGTTATCCAAGATGGTATTACAAGGCCATTGAAGGCATCTCCTAAGAGATACCTTGAAGGGTGTTGTCATACATTCAAAGGGACATTGAAGGTATCTCCTAGGAGATAAATTTGAAACTTACATATGGGTACCATTGAAAATATTAAAAGGCCCTTCAAAGTATGTTTAAAGGCACTACTGGGTGATACCTTGAAGGGCCTTGTAATAACTTTAAGAGTACCCTTGTGCATGTTTGAAATGTATCTCTTTGAAGGTACTATTGGGTGATACCTTTAAGGGACTTCTAATACCTTCAAGGATACCCTTATGCATGTTTGAAATGTATTTTATTGAAAGCACACTAGGTGATAACTTGAAGGGCCTTCTAATAACTTCAAAGGTACCCTCAAGGTATCTCGTAGAGGATACCTTTCAAACATGAACAAGAGAAGATTTTTCCTTCAATGTACCTCTTAAAATATATCTTCAAGTTACCCATGAAGGTATTACAAGGCCCATGAAGGCATATCCTAAGAGATACCTTAAATGAGATTATCATATATTTAAGGGGACATTGAAGTTATCTCTTAGGATATACCTTTCAAACATGCATAAGGGTAACTTTGAAGGTGTTACAAGGCCCTTCAAAGTATGTTTTAAGGATCTAATATGTGATAAATTTAAGGTCCTTGTAATACCTTCAAAGGCACCCTTATGCATGTTCAAAATGTATCTACTTAAAATCACTACTGGGCGATGCCTTTAAGGGCCTTCTAATACCTTTAAATGTACATTCAAGTTATCTCTTAGGAGAAAGATTTCAAACATGAAAAAGAGTTGATTTTTCCTTTAAGGTAGCTCCTAAGAGATACCTTCAAGTTAGCCATGAAGGTATTACAAGGCCCTTGAAGGCATATCCTAAGAGATACCTTGAAATGTGTTTTCATACATTCAAGGGGATGTTGAAGGTATCTCCGAGGAAATACCTTTAAAACATACATAATGGTACCCTTGAAGGTATTATAATTCCCTTCAATGTATGTTTGAAGGCACTACTAGGTGATACCTTAAAGGGCCTTATAATAACTTTAAAGGTACCCTTACGAATTTTGAAAGGTATTATATAGGAGATACCTTGAAGGATCTTGTAGTACCTTTAAGGATTATCCTAGTAGATACCTTGAACATGCACATGATTAAAATTTTATTCCAAGATATTTCCTAGGAGATGCATTAAAGGGCCTTGTAATACCTTCAGGGGTACCTTTATATATGTTTTAAAGGTATCTCCTAAGATATACCTTTCAAACATGCATAAGCTTACCTTTGAAGGTACTAAAAGGCCTTTGGTCTTATAGTACCTTCAAAAGTTCTCCTAGTAGATACCTTAAACATGCACATACTTGAAATTTTATTTCAAGGTATCTCCTAGGAGATACCTTGAAGGGACTTGTAACACCTTCAAGGGTACTCTTATGCATGTTTTATGATATATCCTAAGATATACCTGCAAGGTACCCTTGAAAGTACTAAAACTCCCTTCAAGTTATCTTTTAGGAGATACCTTAAAGGGTCTTATAGTACCTTCAAGGGTTTTCCTAATAGATACCTTGAACATGCACACAATTAGAATTTTATTTCAAGGTATCTCCTAGGAGATATATTGAAAGGCCTTATAATACCTTCAATGTTGATTGCAATGGCCATTTCAAGGGGTTTTCTATAACTTTAGTGTGTGTGGGATATTTGAGTTATGAATATACAAATTGAATGTGCAAAGATATTCAAAAAGAATAAACAAAACACTTTTAGTAGAACAAAAGACTATTCTTAGGAAATGTAATTTATATGAATTAAGGGTGAATTGATTGTTTTAATACTTGTTTAAACACTTATTCTCCATTTTTTTAGGCTTCAAGCTCATATTTATAGACCTATTTTACACACTAAGTCTCTACAAATCATGAATGCATAATTTAGTGATATCATCACATAAACATCTCATTGGGTCCCAAATTTGATGTGTACCTAATCACGGTTAGTTTTATGTTTAAACACCTATCAAATTTGAGACCTTATGCAATGAAAACACATGTCACACCACCATTATCCCTTTTTTACACCATGACTTAGATTTAACCCATCTACCTATCTTTATTTTGTACCCTATCTACTTCTTCACGTCCTTATGAATGCACATTTTAGTGTGTCGATCAATGTGAAAGTTATACAATGGGATTATTTGTAGGAAATGTAATTTATATTCATTAATAGTGAATATGGATAAACAAAGTATAGTTTTATACAGTGTGTGTATGTATTAAATATTCTTGGGGCAAACAATATGCATTACAAATGTGTATGTAATAAACTACAAGGTTGGCTTACAATGACATTGATCTCTCAATCCATATTTTCTCAAGGATTACTATTAATGTTGAGTATCTATCTGTTTAAAGATCAAATACCTTATGCTACAAATATATTTAGCATGTACATTATAATCATAGTGATAATTCTTATTAAGTTATTGAGGATGATGTAGGTTGGCACAACTATCTTCTTAGTAGTAATGTTTGGTGGAAATAGATAGATTAATAAATACTCTAGATACCTTTTTTATCTGAATCCTTAGCACATGAATACCAACTATTAAATTATCAATGTCTAGTGTTGACATCAAATCTAGTAGGCCACCCAATGAGTCACACAATCAGAATACACTTACATGTGGGCATGTGAATATGGGGCCCACATAATGCATGCAAATATGTGGACCAAGGTTATGATGAGTGTGAGCCAATGAAGTGAGACTAAAAATTATGAAGTGTGATTGGTGAAGCATGGATCATTAAAAATCAATAAGAATGTGTTTGGTTGTGTTGTGTTGTCTTAATATGTCATTGAAACTCAATAGAAGGTTTCATTTGGATCTCCTAAATGATGATATACAATTCTTAACCTAACCATTTGAGATATTAAACCTACAATATTATATTTTAAAATATCTACTTCATCTAAGGGGATGATTTAAGCATCAACAGGTCCACCCCAAGATAAATATTTATATCCCTCTACTCTTTTATATATTCTATTAGTAGACTAAACATTATCTTGTTTATTATGTTTTGGATGAATGTGTTCATGGTTTTTTAAGGATTGATCTTTACCCAATAAGTTTATGTAAATATAAAATTTATTATAATTTCCATAAATCATTTTAGGTTTCATATAACCCCATTTGGTTGACCATTTCACTTTACCCATATACAAAATTTATAACCCCTATTTTGTTTTATTTTAGGTTTCATATACCCCCATTTGGTTTACCATTTCACTTTGCCCTTATAAAAAATTTATAACCCCTATTTTGACTTATTTTATACTCTTTTATAATATCTGATCTACTTTCATCTTTACAATCATAATTACAAACATCTACCATTGTCGAGGTCTAGTGAGAGTTACATCCTTTTGGCAAGGGTCTACATTTGGAACTTTTCCATTTTAAATTTTAATTATATTTTACCTTAGATATATCTAAAAAAATCAATGATATTTACTTCATCATCAAATTACATGTAGGCTCTATTTAATTAACCTTATTCTAGTTTTAATTTATTCATAAAAAGAATATTTTTTAGGTCATACTATCTAGTCCATACATTCTCGTGCACTCGCCATGAATCTTATCCCTCTTTTTATTGGATTAGTTTCATGTTTGACTTATATATTATTATAAAAATATTCCAAACTATCATACATTATACATTCTAATTGTACCGACTAACCTAATACCTTTATCTATCTATCTAAGAATTGCATTGGATATCGCACATTTTGTATATTGTGTCAGCTATCTTGATATTTTTCTATGTTTACAACTATATTGGCTAGATTAATAAAAATATATTTGATTATTTTTTCTTAGGAGTTTATCGACCAACTTGATATAATTCTTTTTTCTTATTTTCAACTTATCTAAAGAAAAATCATAGCTATGGTTTTATGATAATTTGAGTCTTTATGAGGTTTTTAGCTAGTCCTTTTAGTTGGCCTATGTGATTATTTGTAATTTTTTAGATCTAAAACTAGTAAATTAACCTAACTCCATACAAAAATCATAAAATAATCTTGTTTCAACCTCATCCCATACACTAGACCATATAAAATAACCCTGGCATGTGATCATTTTATTTTCAATCGAATATGCATAGCAAATTCAAGCTGGTATAAATTATGTGCATTTGTAGATTAATAACTTGGGAAAATCATTCCAAATGTAAAGATAATTTAGATATCAATGTATCATTCCAAGTATAAGATCATTTAGATCATTCCACATGGGATAATGAAAAGCACGTAGAATGATGAAGTACCCGAGATTACAAGGTGTGCAAGCAATTAGTGCATTGTAGTCACTATATGTTCTTATAAAATACTCCTCCCATCATTGTATAATTTATGGTGTTCATTCTCAATTATTTGATATAAATACATTTGGAACACTTATATGTTTTAAATACTCTCCATATACAATATTGGAACACTATATGGAACACTCCTATGTTTTAAGTGCACTTTTATTTCAATACTTACTCAAACATTAAATTGGTCATCATTTATAATTATATAACATCCTTAAAAAATATTGTATTGTAACACTTCTATGAAATATCTATGCTTCAACCACAATAATAAAAAATATACTAATAAAAACTAAATCATTTTAACTAATGAAATTGTCAAGAAGATCTGTAATATCATTTTATGTAATTTTTGTTACAACATTACATAAATAAGAAATAACACCTATATTTTTGTGTTTTAACTATCAAATTTATAATTTATAAAATCATTGAAAAAAATATTTGAATCGAGTCAAATTATGCTTAGTGACTAGCTCAAAATTTTAATTAGATTTTGGGGCTTGTATAAAATTAAAACCTACATTTCAAAATACAAGTTGAATGTATACTAAGTAAATGATAAAAAAATATTTGAATTCAATATAATGTGGAGCCAAGGTCACCTAATAGACCGAACTATATTATATTTAAAAATAAGGGAGCTATATACTTCTAATAAAATATTCAACTATATTATAGAACACTCTGAAGCCAAAATTTACACAACATTAATTTTTATGTAACACGTATTTAGACCAAAGCATCTCAGGCTTCAACTATTTAATGTTAGTCTTCAAATTTCCCATGTTGGGCTTTAAAATCTAAAACAATACATTTTCAATGATTTTAGCATCAAATTTTGAGCATCCGATTATAGAATAATGAAATATCTGGCTCCAACCTGATGTCATGAGTATTATCACAATTTCCTTAAAATTTAGACTCTTTAGTATGTGAGAAAGTAGACTTCCTAAAATAATAATTACTAAATATAAATAATCACTTGGAAGAATAAAATTACCATTAAGAAAGTAGAGTGGAGATTTGTTTTAGCCAAAAGTACCCTACCAATATGGTACGATTATATGCATGTGTAGTTTGATTTTGATCCATAAATATGTCATAGTTAACTCAAAGATTATTTTCTTTTTATTTTATGTTTTAAAATTTATAATTTGATAATAAAACTAATGTTGAAACACCTTCTAGATAAATATAAATAGTTTGTAGAATATTTATATGTAAAAGAACATTTAACATTCTCACTCTTCATTATCACATGTTTAGTCATCAATGAACCTTTTATTAAATGCTAAAGCATATTGATTCCCAAATATCTATCATCCTTAACACCTTAAAATAAAATTAATCACTTGAATATCAGCATTCTAATCTCAAATTGATTTAACACGATCTAAATCAATCATTATGAATGTTGAATGTCACAAAAAAAGTACTTAAACAAAAATTTATTTCTCAAAATATATTATAATTTAACTACTATGGATTTTATCCACCAATGATGCTACTCGAATAGGATTTTGACTTATGATAACATAAACTATATCTATTATACTATAGAATTAATTTATATGAACATGTAAATGATGCCAAGTGAATCTTTCCATTTCTAATTTAATCTCACATTAAACATATATAAATTATGAATCAATGTTATAATTACATTGTTTAAATTATGGATATAAACTATTACATGTAATAAATAACTTGTATAATTAATCTATTTAAAATACTCCCAACCATCATGCATTCTACATTCTAATTGCATCAAACAACCCAATACCTTTATTTTATCTATCAAAGGATTGCACTGGATATCACAATATTGTTATGTTTTTGTACATTGTGTCAGTTGTCTTGATATTTTTCTATGTGCTTACAACTATATTGGGTAGCTTAATAAAAATACATTTTATTATTTTTTCTTATGATTTTATTGACCAACTTGATACCATTTTTTTGCTTATTTTCAACTTATCTAAATAAAACCGTACTAACTTAGCTATGATTTTGTGATAATTTGAGTCTTTGTGAGGTTTCCAACTAGTCCTTTTGGTTTAACTAGGTGATTATTTATAATTTTTAGAAATGAAACTAGAAAAGTAACCTTGTTCCATACAAAACTCATAAAATAAACTCTTTCAACCTCATTCTATACAACATACCATACAAAAGAACTCTAGCATGTGGTCATTCTATTTTTAGTTGAATATGCATATAAAATCAAACTAGTATAAAGTTTGTGCATTCACATATTAATAGTCTAGGTAGATCATTCCAAGTAGAAAGAGAATTTATACATCAATGGGTCCTTGTGAAGTTATAAGCTAGTCCTTTTGGTTTGTCTAGGTGATTATCTATAATTTTTTAGAATTAAAACTATTAAATAAACTAGTTACTAAGATTATTTAATTAGAATTATTAAAAAATGCCATATTGAGACTAAAATTCACCATTTGGGTCCCTATTGATTTTTCACACATATATAAATAGATAAATAATAATCAATATCAGTAAGTACTAAACAGCCTTAATCTCTACCATTTCATTATCTCACCCATTTCATAAAAAAATTCAGGTAGACTATCTGAATCTCAGTGATTTCATAACATAAATCACTAAATAATGAATAAAAAGGCCAAGTCAACATAAATAAATCACACATTTTAGATAAAGTAAAAAAAATATTAAATACTATTAAGATTAAATACTTGAAAATAAAGATCTATAGAAATGGCAATAACAAATATGGTCAATGCTTCAGCCACTCTACAACATACTCTATTTTGATCTCTCATCACTCTATAGTGTATGTGTTAAAGGTTTGTCAATGATGTCTTCAAGATGACCAAGGATGTTGATGAGGTGTCATGTGTGCTAGAATGGAAATGAAAAAATGTGCTTCAAAGTGCTTCAGTGTTCTTACATGGTTATTTAGTGTTTAACTTCGATATGCAATTGATGGATGATATTAATGGTATGGACATGTTTCAGAGACCCTATGGTATGCTATGAGTGCTTAGATTGCTTATGGAAGTAAATAGAATTCATAAAATATTCATATAAATGTCTAAGCTCAAGTAGTTATATTGATAGATAAAGTTGAGTAAGCAGATTGATGACATAATATTTCACTTGTGTGAAGTTTTCAAGATTATTTTGATATATGGATTGTTTTCCCTATGTGAGGATATCATATTTTTCAAATTTTAGGTCATGAGGTTGAGCGTAGCAAAAGTTATTAAGTTAAAAATTTGGCCTTCCAAGCAGAGTTTTACTAAGTTCCCATACTTAGCCAAATTTGAAAGAAGAGATCTAAAGTGAAAATTAAATTAGATCATATATATAATATTGAGAATTTAATCTGACTAGATAAGGATCTAATCAAATGGTTTAAGGTTGCATGTGTTAGTGACATGTGTCACAATCATTGAGTTTGAATAGTAGATCTAACAACAAGCATGAAACCTATTAGACAAAGATCTAATAGTGAGCATATGATCATGAAGTTAGAGATAAATGGTGTGTGTTAATTCAAATATTCAATATTGTATGCATAACTACCAAGTGGTTCAAGCACATTAACTAAATGGTATAGGGTGTGTAGAAGGCACATAGAGCTGCTAACTGGCATGATCATGGTAGCGCAGATCAATGAACAATAGTGAGTGATTGAAGGTTAAAAACCAAGATACTCCAAAGGAGATAGATAGTTCATATTTATTCAAAGTTTATAGAGAGCATGAGATGAGGTCAAAGTGTTTGATGTTTAACATTTACACAATGATCGTTGGAATTTGAATATGCAAATTAATGAGGGAAAATCAGTCTGTAGTTTTTAAGCTATATATTTTGATCTAGGAAGAATTTGATGATGGTGTAAAAGGAAAATTTGTAAATTACTTCAAGGTAAATCTATATAATCTATTTATAAGGTTTTAATATTTTTATAGTCAAATTTATTAATCTCCAAAGTTAATGTTTGTATTTGACCATGTTCTACAAGTAACCCGAGAAGGATAATTGAGTTTTTCTTGATAGTGTCTTGATGTTTAAATATTAAATAACTATTGGAGAGTGTTTTATATTCCATGAATACAATTTTTGTAGATTTTTAAGGTTTGAAAAATCCATTTTCTATGTGAACAATTGATTAGAATTTGATTGTGTTTGTTAAAATACATTGGTAGATTGAGTGACCATCTTGTAGAGGTAAGTTAAAGGTGTTATAAGTAG